>KN884717.1:68558-90482 GCA_000934455.1 Apostichopus parvimensis
AAAAAACTGTGCATTTGTTGCTATATAAGTTTAAGAGACAAATGAGAATGTTGCCCGTGTGCATCCAACATAGGTAGAACCGAACTTATCAAAATGCATCGCCATAACGCCATATTTATAGCAAATTTGAGTAAAACTCATAAATTTGTCAAGTTTGTTAATAAAGATATTGTTAGTGAGCAGCAAAATTTACATGATACCTAGTGCAGGGCATTTCAGCACACTAAATCTATAATTGGTGCAATGTTAGTCATCATAGCATACCCAATGCTAGTCAGGTATAGAATACCCTACACAACAAACCATTGAATAAAACATGGTTCTAAAGTATGAGTAGAACCTTAGCAACATCCAGTGAAGAGCTTCAAGAGACAGGACAAGTTAGGAGTAAATTTCATTTTTTTTAACTGATGGAGAAGACATTTTAAGCTTCCTATTGAAATTTGCATTCAGCTCTTACATACTGCTTTAGCCAACACAGAACTTGAAGCAAGCAAAGTATGATGTCATTGATAATGCACATTGGCAATATTGCTCCAAGATTTGGTAGATAGGAATTGTATGTATGTATTTTAGATCCTCCTGCAAGCAGGAACTTGCGAAGAAGCCTCATTAATGGCTTATCAAAGCTGCAAGCTGACTGAAGTCAGTCTCTTACATTCATATTTAACGTCCATGATTATGAATTGTCAATTGTCAACAACTCTGTAACTGGACGACACACATTAATCTTGGAGTGACTTGAACCGGGGACCTTTTGATTGAAAGGTACCGGCGTTATGGCGTTAACCACAGGTATGGCGTTAACCACTGAGCTAACACTCCGTTAACCACTGAGCTAACACTCCCAATTGAATACAGTGTAGAATATTTGTGTTCCTCTTCAAATGTCTCATCACTCCAATAAAGTTTCTAGTACGAAGTTTCTACCAGTTAACAACGGTAATGTTCGACTCTTGCCCAAATTCTTATAAGCAGTCTAAACTTTATCTAGTTTAATACATCTGCTGTAGTGTAGGCTCTAGTGTTAATCCACACTCAGTCTACAATTGATACTACATTTTACTACACATTGTAATCACTCATTCATAGAGAATGAATCCTTTTTCGTCCAATATATGTCTCAGGAAGGGAACACCAACATGTCAAGATTTGGACTATTAATCATATATCTCCTTTACCTTACCATGTAGTTATTTATTTATGTTCTTTTCATGTCATGTGTATTCTTAAACTTTATTTTATCTTGAAGCATATTGAAATATATTCTTTCCGATAAAAAAAAGCAGCAGTTGATCTTGCCTTGCATATTCCAGTAACGGAAGTTGATTGCAATAACAGAATTGGTCGAAATCACTGCTTCATACTTTGTGAGGCAAAAGATATGACTTCTTCAAGTTTGGTGACATTATTGCATCTGGCAACCTCAGGGTGGATGATGTCATACTGACAATTGAGTTGAATATACTTTTTTTCTTATTTTTTAATAATATTTAATTCATTTATCCACATACGAATGCTTCTACAAAAGAAAGGCTGCTTCTTTTTTGAAACTCCAAACAGCAATACGGTTATTTATGACGTGTAAAAGATGTCACACCTCTACAATAGCAATCTCAAATATTCCTTTTGCCTTTGGCAAAGAATTATAAAGCAACAGAATATAATGTCACATTATACATTATTAATTCCCAACTATTTTGAGATAATTGGCCTGGCTTGATGATTTTGACATTTTTGGTGAAAACACACGTTCTTAGAAAGCTTGATACGTTTGAGTTGTTAAAATCTACAAAATAACGGGATTACATGAATTCAATTAACCTTCACCGATAACGAGGCACTGGCATTGAAATTCAACTTTGTGTTTAGAGGGAACTCTTGACATTTAGCAAATTTATTGAAAAAGGTGAAAACTCTGGAAACCAGAATTGACGTAGATCCCCAACATTTCTGTTCTTGAAATAATCACTCCTCAAGTTATCCCAAACTAAGCAAACTAAAAAAAGCAAACAAAAAAAGAAATGCACAAAAAAAAGAGTTTGAACTTTTCTAAAGCAATTTTAGAAGAGGTTCTGACCCGACCCACATTCTTCATTTCCCCGAAGACGGGTTCAAATCCTGTTTCTGAGGTTATAACATTTCTTTCCTCTTTTCGAAAATCAATTAAATTTTTTAGGATTTTGATTTGACAATTAAAAAGTCCTAAGTGTGGGTAAATTCTTTGAAGGTGTCAGTAAAATGTTTGACTCTCTGAAATAATCCATGGTTAATACTGATGACCCGTATTATATACAGATTAGGGAAATAATTGCCTATGCTTTGGAAAGGTTAGATTTTTGGGGGGAATGAAATCTAATGTGATTCTCATGTGTTAGAAAATAAGAGGGTAGAGAGAAAGCAGAAACAAAGCAAAAACTGCTACACTTTAACAAAACATCAAATTCATGGAACCCGGAGAAACATAACTTTCCAATAATTGAGGAGAAAGGGTTTATATATATATAAATGAAAATCGTAATGAGTTGGAAAATCAAGAACAGTGAAAAAACTTCCAGCCTCCACCAGGATTCGAACCCGGGCCTCCCGCTTTGTACGTGGACACCCTAACCAACTAGGCCATAGACACTGATTGTATGTCCAGAGGTTCTAAACCGGTAAGGAAGGTCGTAATTCCACTGTAGGCGTTTGTCACCTGTATCGAACAATACTAGTTCTGTTTTGGTGACATATTTTGCCTTACTCTAGAGATCAAACATGATGCTAACCAATTGAAAATCATTTGTGATTCCTAAAGCCGGATCTCGAAAGAGATACTTTGAACAGACTTTATGTTAATGAAATGGAGGTAAACGACAAAGGCAAATGAATATATATTAATGAAAATTGTAATGATTGTGACCTACGGGGCATAAGGTTACTCCCAGTCCGCTTTGAGAAATGTTTATGTGTGATCAACATACTTAGTTGTTATATAATGCTATATGTGGCATCTTGTGAAGTTCTTTTATGTTCAGGAGTTTTCCATTTTTTTTTTCATCCCACAAATATCGGCAATTTTCTGGTCTTGTCCGAATTTTTGCCAACAAATTGTTGGCGAACTCTAATTTGACTTGACAGTTCCTAGGTGATAGTGTCACTGGCATGGAAGACATGATAAGCTTGATTCAGGCATCACTGTCAAACTGTATCAATGGTAACACGCCTAGGAAATCACAGACTTTGAATAAATTTCAAACACAACCCAGTCGAGGAAAAAAAAATAAATAAAAAAATAAGAAACTACAGAAAGGAGATTTGGAGAAAGGCACTGATAATGATCTACCACAAAGACCAACGGGGAGGAAAAAAGGGGTGGGGGATGAAAAAGAATTAAAATTGAAACAAAACAGATGGAACATGATTCAATGAGTTTTATACACAGATGTTATCTTAGAGTACTAACTGTAGCTGATTTCAACACTCAGCTGCTTTTTAACACAGGTGAATGTCCTGGCAAGCACAGCTATGAGAATAACATTAGCATTTCAAATTTTGTGTTTTGTTTTAATCTTGCCAAGATCTCTTTCTCTCTTCCTTTCCTTCCTTTTACTTGAACGATAATCCCTCGAGAACTAACGTAAGACTTTTAGACTAAAGACTCTGCAACTATTTATTATTTTTTTTAAAGTGTTCACAATGAAAAAAAATGTAAAAGATGGATAGCATTAAATATATATTTTGGATCTTCCTTTCCAATTATTACACTTATCCCTTTGTCACATTAATTGATTAATAAATTTTAATCACAGAAGAAAATATCATTTTTTCCACCACCCCAAAGAACCTGATTTTAATACGGTCATTGCTTTTGAACCCGTCTTACAGGAAATCCCTTTGACTTCTATCTAACGATTCCTTTAATAAAAATTTCATAATCTAGATAATATTTTAGAGCTACAAGAAAATAGAAACAGAGCTCAAAACTTGATTGCCAAAATTTGGAACCCAAGGTGCCAGAAATAAAGACCCCATGGGAATGAATGCCAGACAGACCTATGTTGCTGTTGTTTTATCGGTTACAAACAATTTCTACAATTATTAATATCTCTGATGTGTCAACGATACGTTTGAGTTGTTTTGCAGAAGAATGCTCAGCCAGGCATGTAAAACATTAATACAAATATGGAGATGTACAACATTTGAATAAATTGAGAGTATCATTTCTGAATATTTCTGTAGTTCGATGAACATGCTTGCCATTCAAATCAAGTCAATGTCCTGAATGAAGGCGCTGCTTGTCATGTATGAACATTAGGATGCATCTTCAAAAAAACAAAAAAAAATGAAGCCGAACAATTATTTTTGAAAAAAGAAGAAAAAAAAAAGATTTTTGAAATGAATCCCAGAGCTGGGTATCATCTGTTGATTTGTTTTGACAATACTTTTTTGATTTGTTGTGGAGAAAATATGTCTGAAAGATTTGCCAAAAAAAGCTAAAACAGTATTTATCGATTTTCGTTCCGGACCGCAAGGGTCTTACTTTCATCCCGATTGATTCTATTCATGTCCTGGAAGTTTAAAGTAATCTCTTCAAGTCAAGACTATCAAAATGAAGATTGCCTGGTCTGACAGATAATGAAGATAAGTCTACATTTAAGACTAATTATGAAATATCCAGTATTAACAAAACAATGGCATGGAACTTAAAACAAAAAAAAACAAAAAAAAAAGAGAAAAAAACAGGCAAAGAAAATCTCGACACTTTCCAATTTTCATATTTATTACTGAAATAAAATATGGAAAGTGTCTCAGCAATGATTGATATCTTCAGAATCTAACTTTAATTTATTAATTAACTTTAGTTAGGACTAGAGTGGATCCCGGATTTTTTAAAAAGGAGTTACTTAGCCCTCATTAATTAACTTTAGTTAGGAGTGGATCCCAGATATTTTAAAAAGGAGTTACTTAGCCCTCATTAATTAACTTTAGTTAGGAGTGGATCCCAGATATTTTAAGAAGGAGTTACTTAGCCCTCATTAATTAACTTTAGTTAGGAGTGGATCCCGGATTTTTTAAAAAGGAGTTACTTAGGCCCTCAGGTCATTGCAGCTGACTGCCTTGTAGGGGTTCTGGTGGACCCCTACCTCCTGAAAAAATACAAATTTAAGCAAGAAATAATTGTGCATACTGAGGAATATTTAACTTATAAATTAGGCTCACACACTAACATGCTAATAACAATTTATGGATAACTGTTTTATGGATAACTGTTTTGTGTGGGTATGAAAAGGAGGTGGGGTTAACATCAATCACCCCCCGCCCCACCCCACCCCTGTCTGGATCAGTGTATTATCAATGATACTAAACTTCACTTGGTGAACATTTAAGTATATCTAGGAGAGTGACTCTGAGAAATTGTAAATTTCATTTTTTGAAGTACTTCTTAGGTTTGGTATAATTCTTGTAAAACACCTCAACAAATCGGTTCAAAGATTGCCTCCCCTCACAAGAGGTATAATTCTTGAAAAAAATTTTAAAAATCAGTTTGAAGATTGCCTCTCTCACAAGGGTCACATGGTGGCCTCTTGCTACAATATATCATGGTTACTTCAGTGGCAGAAAATGTGACACTTATCATTAAAGAGAAAAACAAAATGTCTCACACTGTTGGTTGAGAACCCCACGACCTCAATATCTTGTCCGTAACACGAGATATGGTCGATTAAATGAAACCTACTTTGAATGGATATTAAGCTCTTCCTTAGTCTGGACATGTATGGCAACAGGTAGTCTGTGATGTCATCACGGTAAATGTTCCTCAAACGTTTTACTTTCCAATAATAATAATAATCTTCATGTTGATTTACCCTTGAAATGTGTTTTCAAAGTTGGAATATTTGCTTTGTGGTCACATTTTTATTTACATATTTGAGAATTTCATCCACATACAACTTTTTGTAGAAATCTAATTCCTTTTTCACTTTCTTAGTGTGAATAAAATGATTTAAACATTATGACGGAAAGAACGAGCCAAAAACATTACCAGCTCTACTGGTTTGATGACATCATTCTCACCGATGTTGCCAGATGCAAAAAGAATGTATCACAAGATTTTGGAGAAATTTACACACTCGCCTATATAAACATGCTAAAGGATGTGTGCTTATTCTGCTTCTGACCAAAACATTTCAGAAAATTCCCAGCAATTGTGTTTAATGGAGCAATCAACTTCAGCCATCAGAATACTCCTTTTAACAGTGGTGGAGCTAGAGGTATTGATCAGAGGGGGCGAGAATGATCTGTAGGGGCGTTTTCGGCACTATCTAAGCGGAGCGCCACCACAGGTTGGCGCGGAGCGTACAGAGTTTTTTTTAGTAAGGTTACTCCCTAGATCGCCGGAAATGACCCTTTCCGGACCTTGCTAATTTGCAGATAAACGTGGAATAAATAGCCGTTAGAGCCTTTTTGTCAGAAAATTACACCAACAATATGTGACAAATGTCAATAGGTAGGTGAGAGCGCAATAAAAAAGTCAATAATCGCGAATAAGTAAAAAGTGGTAAAAAGCTGAAAAGCTGAAAAGCAGTCAATTTGAGTCTGTCGGGGGGGGGGGGGCATCCGCCTCCCTGACTGTATGGACGCTCCACCACTGTCTTTTAATGTGTGACAGGTTTAATAGAACATTATTGTGCTGAATTTGTGACATCTATAACAATGGCATAAAATATCGCATGAAACTAGACAGAATGAAACAGTTCCTGGTCTGACAGATAAAATGAGGATGCAACCGTTTAAGAAACATTGTTTTGTTAAAATGACACAGAAATCAGTCTCTTGAGGATCCACTTTGGCAAGAATTCTTCGATATTCTCTAAATCCCATTAAACAGTTCATGGCAAGTGCAAAAAACGGAAAGAAATTTGTGACACTCATAGATACGAATAAATAGATGACATAAATCATATGAGTAAAACCAACCGGTTATTTAATGATAAAAGGGAGGAGGGGGGGGGGGAAATAGCCGTACCAGGGTTTACATACCTCCATATTACGATAATCATACAGCGATATTGTACCACATGACAAACATTTATTTCAGATCAAAAACAGGAAAGAAACAAGTTTTAATACATAAAAAAAAAAATTTTTAAATGATAAAAGACAATCTCTCAAGACTTTATTAATAAATGATAGAGGTGTAAAAAACATTTTGAACGGAGACAGGGCAGCAGGTGGAGTTTCTTTCAAGGAGCAAAGCCAAAGGTGGCAAAGGTTAACATTAATATATAAACCATATAGGGCCAGGGTACCAGTGAAAGCACACAGCGCCCCTCCTCCCCCTCCCCGCAAAAAATGAGGGAAATTGAGGAGATCATGAATGATGAAAATGTCCAGGTTGGTGAGCCGATTTTGACGTGGCGGGTGAAAGCAACAAATGCTTGATAAAATTCTTACCTGTGATTGAAGTTGAATAACCTGTAACAAGTGTCAAGGAAACGCAGAGAAAGATTTATTGATAAGGTCCCCCCTGCAGCAGGGCCATGAAATCACATGCTTTGTAATGAGTTGACCATGTAGTAATTGTTACGTAATCAGGGCTAACTTTTGCTGTCATTTTAAAAACAAAGGCTATTATTTAACTAGTTATTTTTACAAGTTATTTCCAAACAAACAAAATGTATACAGTACCAGGAGCATCTCAATTAAATTTCTACAAGAAATGGGAGAGAAACGTTCAGGAAAGAGGGCCAGAGATAACCAAGATCTTACTCTTATTTTTAGATTGAAAAATACATAAGGTGGGCTGGTAGGGCACTCCATCCTAAAGGCACCAGGCACAAGCATGGATACCCGATTAGTACAAGATTGCAAGATGATTTCCAGTTTTCCTTTTTGCGCACAAGGGATTAAAATCTTTCACAAGCCAGATTTTGCCTATTAAAGACTCCTGCTAGATACATGATAAACTGCATAGAGTAGTTCTGAGTGCTAGAGTCATCAATATAAACTTACCATACAAAATGATTTGTATTACAGTTCTGAAAGAAAACACCAGTTGACAAACGGCTGCTTTGATTAATTGACTGACCGATTGAAGATTCAAAACTGTGGGGTTTTTTTTCTTTTTTTTTTGGTGCTTACTGAGGGCTAGATATTTAAAGCAGAAAGTTACTTATTAATTTACATTACTAGTACTTCTCAAATGATTCACTGAAAAATTTTCTAATCATGAAGTATATTTTCTCTGGAAAGATGGGGAATTGAGGCGGTTATTAAACTTTTAAATGATCAAAGTTAACAACATCTGCCACATTTCTACGATGCAGAGTATGAAAGGTGACATACATCTGTTAGGAGAATGTTGCAAGAATAGGATCGGACTGTTTATCAGGTTTCGAAAAGCAAAAGACTTTGCTTAATACCAACCAGTAATTCCTAGCTCACAGCTCTCTAAGGGTTTTTGTCTTAACCTCCCCCCTAACCTCCCCCACCTCCAAACCAGCACTTCCCACACGCACCACTTTACCGGCTATAAGATCTTCCTTCCCTTACACACCAGTAATTTCTTAATTACAAAGTCAATACTGTATAGTGTGTAAAAGGAGCAACTGGTTAGGTTTGATCTTCATATTTACACATCATTGATGCACTGTGGATTTCAGCCTACCACACTAAAAAAGTGTCCCAATGTGGTATATAACAACTTAACAAGATGCTTCAGGCAAACAAATAGTAAACTAATTGAATCAGAGGAGTTGCAAAGAATCCAAACTCTTGGAAAAGGAAGGAACGGGGTGGTGGTGGTGGGTGTGTGTGTGGGGGGGGGGTGGTTGTCCTATGAATACAAGAGTGGACCTATAAGAGATTTTCAAGGAAGCCAAAATTTCTCCTTTCACTTGAGTTGTGAGATAATTATAAATATTTGTTACCTGCTGCCTTTTCAGAGTCTTTAAATTGCTATCCAATGAAATGAAATGCTCTTCAGTAATATATGAGGGTGTAACAAGCCTTTGACAACCCAACCCCCACCCCCTTCTTCCTCCTCACCCTCCACCCCAAGGTTCTTGTCAGGCCCTTTTCCATGCACTGCCCCTTTAATGGTCGACAGAGGTAAGTAAACGTCATTTAAAAGTAGATCACTAGATAAAATAACCAACTTACCCTAAATCAGGAAACAAGAATTGTTAACTTCAAATACCCTTACAAACATCCTGTTTCACTCTATGACAACAAAAGTGTGATTTTCACCCACATTGGACTGGTTCAGAAATCTCTCATCGATTGACAGCATATTCAATTATCTCGAAAACTTGCTGCGATGGATATCAAGGGATTGACAGCCGCATATACAAGGAAGAGCTTCATTAACTTAAGAACCAAGTTGTCAAATTCAGCTCTGGATAATTCGTAACACAATTAAAGAATGATAAGAAAAAGCTGTGGAGAGTTTATAAATTAAATTTTGACTTGAGCGGAGAATTTTCTGAGATTTTGCTGCATCATGTTTGTAATCAGATTAATTTTCTTTCCATCAAAAAACAAGAAGAAGATCCCACATAAAAATTTGTGAAAGAAGTGCAGAAAATATCTCTTAAATACCCTTGAGCAGCGAATATCTCAAATTTACATTAAAGTTGTTTTATATACTAAGCTTGATAAAAATTGAACAGTCTAAAAACACTGTAAAATCCAATCTAAAACACTGTAAAATTCTAAAAAATAATGAAACTCAAATATCTAGTAAAAGTTACCTTAAGTCTAACATGCACAAACTCATACCTAGAACATCAACAAAAGAATTGCATAGCAACTCATATTAAAAGTTGCAATTTGCACTAACCAAGGGTTGCTAGGTGTGCATTCATGACTTTCTGACTGATTTGCTGATAGTCTAAGACATTAACAATCTTGCTGAAAATTCCCTCAAAAGACCCTAAGGTTACTTCTAAGGAAACTGCATTAGTATGACACCGACCTTTTTTTGCAATGTATTTGCATAAAATATACTTTGCTAAAAAAAAATGTTGCCTAAGGAAACTTTGCTTTTAAAGATAAGTGATAATAGTAGAAACCTTTGGGTAATGCACACAGAATATATAATTGAAATGATAGAATGTGGTAATTACTGCAGTTTAAGATATTTGCCTCTGATTATTGCCATGAAAAAAAGGATATAAAGATAGCTATATATATAGATAGCTGCCACAGAAAGCTGTGGTTTTACTTGGATCTGCCGAATAGAGTCAACCGCAAGAAAATTGCCACACTTCATAAAAAATTTGTTCTCGTTCTTAAGCTAGGCTATGACCACTAATAATAACCCTTTATAAATATTACTACCCGCCACCCAAAGGTGAAAAACAAAAACAAAAATAAAATCAAAGATCCTTGTTTTAAAAAACTTTTGGGAAGTTAACAATTCTAACCATGTTATAATGATATTATATGATGCCTCAATGTGACGTTTCTCATCGGTAAGCATTCTTTTACCAACCTCCTCATGTACTTGTAAAGTTTCAGAGCTTGAGTTTAAATGTTATTTCCGGTAGATACAACAGTTACATGTATTAATGGCCAGACTTGAATGGAGTCCATACTCCTATTCATAGTCCAGTTATATAGTTCAATAACTAACCCCCATATCCAGTACCGAATCGCAAACTGCTACCCAAACTGGTCAACTTACTATGCAAGTGCATAGATGTGTTTTCAGTTTTTAGCACAGGAACCTTAGCATTTTAAAAGAGACAAATATTAAACGGAATATGTCCAGGGGGACATTCGTCCGGGGATATTCGTCCGGGGGTATTGTCTAGGGGGTATTCGTCTGAGGTAGTTGTCTGGGTGGGTAGTTGTCCAGGGTTTTTTTGTCCTTGGGGGTAATTATCCTTGGGGGTATATCCGGATGGTAGTTGTCCTGGGGGTAATTGTCAGGGGTGGTATTTGTCCGAGGTGTAATTGTCCGATGGGTAATCGTCCGGGGGTTATTGACTGGGGGGTAATCGTCCGGTGGGTTATTTTATGGGCGGTATTTGTCTGCTCACGCAAATTTCCGAGCTCTCGAAACTTGTACAAACAACCTTTGAACACTAAATATTTCCCTGTAGTTACCTGTAGTAGTCAAACACACAATTTTTGACTTTGCATTTGTACATGTACACTGGGCATGTTGTAAATCTATATATAATTACATGTGTTGTCGGACTGGTACTCTGCAAGTCTGTTTTATGGCTGTTACCAACAGCCCACACATGTACTCCTGACTACTGTAACAACATGCATTATCAAACACTGTTTAAACCATGAAAGTGCTTGGCTTCTGGCTTTCGGTATTAATGGCTTGATCTTGTAAATGTCAAATTTAGATGGTCTTTCAACCGTCCTTACTGTGACATTTACCGTTCGAAAAGTAAAAAAATCGTCTCACCTCGTCATCAACTCCTTTTATGCCCATGGTCGCTAAGGCTTCGTTGACATCACTGATCAAATCAATATCCGATGATCGCTGCTTAACTTCATCTTTGCTTTCGTTTTCTTTGCGGGATTCGTCAAAATTGATCTCTTTGTACAGCTTACTTCTGCAGGAATTGAGTAAACAATTTATTTCTTTAGGAGGGGGCCTAGATCAGCAGGTGCGAATAACTTAAAAGTAAGTTGTCAGCACAACCTTTTGGCGTAGACCTAATAACAGAACTAATTCACGGTGAAAATCTGCCACGGAAAGCACACATTTCACGTCTAAAGTCACATTCGGTACCTTCAGACCCTGCTAAAATGCAGTAGGCTTAATGACCCCTCCATTTTAAAAATCCTGGATTTGTGACAGAATTATCTAAAAGACAATTCTTCCTTTTTTTATCATCATTGAGTACCATTTGTAAATTACACAACATAGCATACCAAAGCATAGCATAACAAAACATAATAATAATCAACCTGGATGGCAGTTATTTTGTTATGATAAGCAGCCACATGTCTATATGGTAGAAGCTGAATAGATTAATACTTACACAAAACATCAAATGGCTATGAAATATATATTTTTAGCTTATGTTGGGTTTCTTACACAATTTGGAAGACCGTCTCAGATGGAAAAATTCTTCCTGGTTGAAAGAAAACCCAACGTCCTTTAAATTTCAGCCTTATGTGTTTCTTACGAGGCCTCTAAATTTATATGCAAAGCATGTAACAATGACCGAACCTTGTTATGGCTGTACGTGCAACCTCAAAAACTTCAACCTAGTTACCCTTAGTCTGCAAAATAACAACTTGCGAGCGCCTTCACCCAACGATTCTTTCACTACTTGCAATTACAAATCCTGTTTTTAAAGTGTTATGCCATATTATCGTACTGTGAATGATAACTAACAGAACCTCTATTTCCATTAAAGGTTACTTTTCATGGTGAACAAGAAAACGTCAAGTTCCTTTATTTCAACAATTTGATAACCCCACTTTTTTTTTTTTTGCACCCCGAAGCACGATAAGGTTTTACTGCCATACTCTGTGCTGGTTCGTATAATTTCTGGTACTCACTTTTCCGATGCGCTCGTTCTCTTGGACTTTAACGTGTCGTCGTTGGACTCCATGGCATCGGACCGAGGCCTCAGCGAATCTCTATCTCCTCGTCTCACGGCTTGGTACTTACTTTGACCATTCTACAAAACGAAAGAGATCACTGGAAGTTGAAAGCATCCTCTCAGGACAATTTAGCTAATTAATGTTTAGAGGCCATTCACATCTAACTACAGAGTTAAAACACATCTAACTACAGAGTCAAAACTAATGACAGACACAAGCAATTCACACTACCATCACATGGGATATTTAGAGGGGAGAGGGGGAGGGGGGCAATTTTGTTGTTGTTAAAACATGCACTGAGATATGCTTTACAATTCTGTAGATTCTGTACAAAAAGTATCAACTTGACATGGGAATAATTGAGCGTTCCATAAAGATTAGATGTTACCTGGCCTTCTCCACCCCCCTCTAACCCCACCACACCCATTTTGTAACGATTCATGTTTCAACAGAGGATACAGGTAAAACAGGTATTTCCTACTGCCTGATACCACCACACACCCACCACTACCTTACTGCTAAGTACTCTTTAAATTGACCCTGAAAATCAATCCTCTAGTCTGACAGAATTTGGCTGACCTGCAAACCACTCCATAATTCCCTAGGTAAAATATCTCGTGTTTTTTCGGAGACTTAATTGTGAATTCAGAGCACACAATAGCAAAGTATCAAGAGCTCAGGCATTTTTGCAAAGTATATCAAATGTCAATTTGACCTCTCCCTTGACGCACAGCGACATTTTCAAACAACAACAAAGAAGGGATTGTGTATTCATTGCTTTAATCCACTGTACTAGAGGGGAGATATAGCATTGCATGGTAAGCAGTTCCACAACTGTTTTAAAGAAATCTGCCTTTATTTAACATGATTTTTGTAGATTTGTGACAGCTGCGAGCAAGTCATGTTAATCTCAAGTTAAGCATGCCTGAAGTGGAGCCATATCACAACTAGCAGCCATGCCTAAGCTTTGTAATGCCAATAAAACATACAACGCCAAGCTCAGATTCGCCATGAAACGGGGTTAGTACAATGCATGTCATGAACTATGGAGGGATCTATAGACAATTTTGTACCTTAACATGTAATTGGATATAGTCTCGGTTTCGTCATAAATCTTTTTCTCTTTCGAAAAGTTTGAATTTTTCAGGAAAGTTTGACCTACATGAGATGACATTACATTATGAAATGGCATTTGAAAGCATGGTTGGTTTATTTATTGTTTAAATCTACAATTATTTTTTATTTGTGTGCATTACAGCGGTTCATGATAAAATGGTACTTGATAAGCAATAGCTCATGCACTGGTATATTATGTTACATAAAAATGTTTTACATAGCTATGAATGTATTGTGTAGCTGCACATTATATCATATCCCTGTACATTATATTACATAGGTGACTATTTTTGGTACAATGCACTAGTCACTTCAGGGAATCTTTTAGTAAGAGAACAATAAATTATGAATATAAATATCAAATATTAGGCCGAATAAACATCAAAAAAATTTGCTCTGTAACCCGATCAACCTGTTACAAGCTAAACTGCAAATTGCTATATTAGATAATGCTATTAAAATATTCACAATTTTAATAACGCTCATTTTCCCCCACGTCATTAAATTACACCAGCCTTTGTGATGTTCCCGGTAATTAAGTAACTTGAATCCAGCTTATTTCAAATTTAATTATATAAACACCTTTTTGGCTCTTCTAGTTACCTCAATAATTTGACTATCCATGTCACCTAACACCTCCGTGTGACTTTAATAGGTAAAATAATACGAACCCAGTCTATTTTTTTTGGTAACTTGTAAATAAACAAACACCTTTGTGGGTTGTTTTAGTGGTTTTCTAGGTGAGATTCCTACCTGAATTTATTGTCACATGAAAATTTGTATGAGGGAAGCACATTCCAGGTAAAAAATGCAAATGATAAACAACACAAGCAGGGTCAAGCATGGTCAATACGCCATGGTCAAAAACTGAAGAAAAGAAACTAGAATTGACAGAAGAGAGGGATGCAGAAGCCAGCATGCAGGCAGGCAGGCATTGATGTGGAGGTGCTATGAGAACTTTGAACCAATCAAAAGGTGCATCTTACAGGAACAGTACGGTGTCTTACAGCGATTTTACTGAACGCTGAACGCTCAAACGGAGGACTAGAGTTGGGCGAGGCCGGAGCTGAAGATGACGACATGGGCCGAGACGGGATGGTCAGTGAATGGACGCTGCCGAGACTCTTGGTATCTAGGGTGTCCTCTGCCTCCTGGATGGGATGAAGATGGGTGATATACTTGCAATGACACAATGTCAGATGGAGAATGGATGCTTGTAATACACACACACACACACAAACAGACAAACCAAAACACGGCAAAGATACATATATACATATACAGTAAAAACTGGATCATGATCTGAACCCTGGAATATCTGGATCTCTTACGCAAACGTTCTGAATAAGATAACACTGCACAACAACAACAAAAAGGAGTTTAACCCCTGATCGACCTCGCGAGAGGTCCTACGGGGGATAATAACAATGTTTTTGTAGAATAGACACTTTTTTTTTCCTGGAGAAAGTTGTCTATTGTTCAGTCAAGGAGTTGTGCAGCCAGTTTTGTATATGTTTGAGAATGGAGACATGACACAAACAGAGTACCATGTCCATTTGGTACAGTCCCTAACACAAACAAAACACACTGAAGTCTAGAGAAACATCATCTTTTTTTTCTTTAATTCATTTAATAATACCAGATGATCATGACCTGTTCAGATAATCCAGGTTTTTACTGTATAAATGATGAAGACCAAAGACCACGTCCAGGTCAGGTCAATTTCTATGAGATTGAGTAACTATGAAGAAAAATTTTTCATGAGCTAATGTTTAACCCTGAAAGAGGTGTGCACCCTTCAACAGCAACTATTACTTGGTTTACATTTTAGAAGTTAGGCAAGAGACAAACTGACTATTTTGTGGTTTGATAAGACCACAGCACTTCTTGATATCTAGCAGAAAACCAAAGAAAACAATCCACGAAAGATTGGCAAGGTTTACACCCTTGTCAACTTCGACTGATCAACAAGCTTCTTGCATTAAGAGCTGCTTCCCAAGTGAATATTTTCATTTTTTTTATAATATCTTTTTTATATTATATGTTATATATTTTCAAGTCATCTCCTGTTCACCATGACTGACCATTGGTTCTAAAGCAACAAGTAATGGAAAACTTGGCAAATGACCCCAATTGACCTAATGTTCCCTCTGACATCCCACAAAAACAATATGATATACAAGGAAACCCACTGAATATTAGCTTTTTTGTTTTGACCTCAAACGACCTTTGGTCTGCAAAAAGATCTGTGAGATGTTTTTTTTTCCTTTCTAGGGCTAACAGCTTGGTAAATATTACATCCTACCAAATTTTAGTTTAACATAATCAGGCTTATAACATTCAACCACATCTCCAATTACAACAGGGTTCTTATCCTCACATGGAAATAACTTGCTAACAAAGTCCTGACTTTTAACCTCCACCTACAATGGCACCAATTACAAAAGGGTTCTTTCACTCACTAATTTCACTCGCTAATGTGGACCTACACACCAACATCCGCTAGGCTTTACCTTTTGTCAAGTTTTATATATGAGGTGTACAAGCAAAGGCATAAACAAACGAATACACAGAGACAGCAAAGATTACATTATTTGACAGCAAAGATTTCTTTTGCCTTTGAATGAGATTATCAAATTTGATGTTTAAAAAATGTGAAATTTCAATGAATAGTACACTTATGACAAAAATTATATCAAAAAGAAGAAGAAGAAGAGAAAAATATGTTGTCAAAAGTACGATGTAGAATGAACAGTAAAAAAGACAGAAACAACGGCTATGAAATCCAAACAAAATGGAACACTTTTATCAAATAAATGATTTGCATCTCAGCTTTAAATTGCTTTGAATTCCTTCCTTGTTTTTATTCTCAGTTTGAAGTCAATCTAGGTGTGTCAATACCTTTTACATACAGCAGGAGCAATGACAATGGCACATGCCACCCCCACCCCTTTTTTTGGGGTAAATTTTCAACAACATAAAATTCTCTCATTAACTATTGAAGAATAATTTTGGAATGATTTTTACATTAACATTGTTCGATAAAAACACAAACCATCAAAGAGTAATAATTACCGGGCAAAATTAACTTGTTTTACATTATTTTGTCCTTCCTGTTGGTTTTATCAACCACGACACAAGACAACTGCCAATGGCTGGGTGCCATTGGACTAGGGAAGAGCGGAGGGTTGAAGTGGAATTGGGCCCAGATGAGGGCTTATTCTCCTCTGCATTGTTCCTCCGTTTCAGTACTGAGTACCACCCTCCTTGATAACTAGAAGGTCCCTTGTGCTTGAAGAGGGCCGACTTACTTCCACGACAAGCACCCTTGGCCAACGTCTTATTAATGAGTACCTACCATAATTACCTCTTTGATGAGTATCATTTTGCAATTCTAACAGAGCTTCAAATTGTCTTCTTTCATAGTGAGTACAGAAATTATTTCCTTTCCCACTTTCCTTCCCCTTCCCTCTCCACCATCCCCACCCCCTCAACCTTACCCCCCCTCCATGATGACTATTAATTATCCTCCTCGATCAGATCTAACTCCCACCTCTACTCAATGAGTAAATCCCCCCCCCCCCCATTCTTTCAAGAGTACCTACACTTACATTACCATTGATAAGTACCAACGCCCTCCTTAATATATAAGAAATCCCCCCCTGACCTGGTTGAAGAGCACTAGCACCACTTCTTGATTATATAGGTACCAACAAACAACCCCCTCCTACCAACCCCCCCAATTCCTTCAATAAGTCCAACAAACTTTCCTCAAGAAGGGGTTTTCAATAAGAACCCCAAAACGGCCGGAAAAAAAAATCCGGTAAAAGTTCAACGGCAAAAAAAAAAAACAAGGAAGTTGAAACCGGCAACAAAACCAAGCAAAAAAAGCAATTGAATAAAAAAAATCCTGACGTATAACCCCAAAAAAAAAAACTTTCCAACCCTTCAACAAACCCCCCCAAAACCCCCCAAGGCCTAACTGCCCCCCCCTTCATCTCAAAAGTCCGAATTTCAACCTGCCACCAATTTTCCATTCCATCCAAAATTCATATTTCTTCATATTTTTCTCTTCATATTGTCATAAATACTGATTGTCTAATCACAAATCTGTTCTCCTACTGCAAATTTTACTCTATTCCCCTTGTTTCTAATACTTCAATTCAAGCACCATTAGATAGCATATTTTGAAGGAAAATATTATTCTAGAATCCAACGAAAGCATTTTCAGAAAATATGCGACACCAGAAGAACATTCAGAGGAGTCTTAACAGTGTGCAAGCGAGTTGCTACTTTTGTAAAATAATATTAAATTGAGTTTATTTTCCACTTTTTGATCACAATTTTTTTCTCCAAAGTTTCTTAAACAAAATGATTTCCAAAGTATCGTGATAGACGCTTACACTTAACGTTACACTAGGTTCTCCAAATAATGACAAAATACGGCACAAAAACTGAATCCTTGGTTAAACGATGTTAGTGGCAAACCGGACTCTTAAAATATTCGTTCCTTTCATCACAAAATTCTAATGGCTTACCTTTCCTTTCCCCATCTTTTTCTTAAACTCCGAGACGCCATCTTTGGCAAAATCTTTCGTCTACGGGATATTCGAGAAGGAGAAACAGACGACAATGAGCAAACCACAAAAGACATTTCATAAAAGGATTGCTGTGAAGCATTTGATCATAATATGCATAGCTAAAGTATAGAAAGGATGGATTTTGAGGAGAAAAAATTGATGGAATATTTTGTTTGATTGTTTACCATCAAGACAAGAAATAATCAATCAGGCCAGCGAAGTCTAAAATGAGTTTATTTATAGCTCCAACCATTTTGTCATCGCACAGAACCTTTGTCTTTGATTATAGAAATTGTAAGAACTACTGAGATGCTTGACAATGATGAAGCAGCATCTCTCCCCCTCCCCCCACCCCCTCCCCTTCCTCCCTCATGGAGGACTTAAGACAACTGAGAAATCTCTGAGGCATGATCTAACCCTTTTTTCTCCCTCTCTAGAATTAATAACTTTAAAAAATTTGAACATTTTTTGAAGTGATCTTAGGTGATTGCCTTCATTGATTAGATTATCAAAGTGCATGAAATTTTAAACACAGAACTTTGTCTCGTTCATTTGACGGGGGTTTTAACTCCTTCTTTTTTTTCATTGTTGCAAAATTTTTCATTTTTCTCATCTTTGGATGAGCAACGACAGCTTAGAGGCAAGCCTTTAAAGGTAAGAAACAAGTATAATGGGAAGCTGGTATGTATACGACAAGCAGAGATTGTGAAGATAGTACATGAACTGGTGGCAAATTACCTGTTGAAAGTAGTGTTTGACCGCTTCCGAGTTCACGTCCTGCGTACGGTGATGCCACGATAGAGGGAGACAAACGATATGTTGCCACAGTGACGAAAGATGCGTTGCGAAGAATGAGTACATGATCAAAGGAGACCAAGACGGCAGGTTTGGTAAAAAGTAAACATAAATATTCAGAGGGCGTGACCGTAATGTTGCACTGAAAATGTCTTTTTTGCTTACAAGCATTTGAAAAGGAGGAAACCCCATTTGCATTGTGGGGATGTGAAACAATTTGGGTTAGGTATTACATACTACAGGGGTTGTCAAATGGTTTCATGCCGAAAAGAAATTTGAATTACATCATGATTTTGTGGGAGAGTTTCTCTATTGACCGGCAGGTTCTTCAGTTACAAGAGTTGTGACACCGCGGTACATTCCATTAGTTTGTGAAACCGCGGTACGTTCGATTAGTTTTTGAAGACCAATGGGAAGGAGAGTTTGTAAATGCTATCTCTCTTTTGGAGGTGCAAAGAGTAGCTGCTAAAAGATACATCCATATGAACAAGTATGGATATGCTGAATTGCAAAAAAAGCTGATAATAGACTGTGATACAAAACAATATGGTGTGTGGGGTGTGTATGATGAATAAAAATGATAACATCTTTAATAAATTTGCTGTTAAAACACCAAATGATTCATATTCAAAATTGTTAAAAAACAAAACAATTAAATCCCAAAGTTTTGGGCAAAAAAAACATGCTAAGATCATGTGAAATAAAAGATTTAAAAAAAGAGAAATGGAACCGGGGAATAATTTGTTGACTGTTCAAACTTTGTGTATCGGTTTTGAAGGCTCCATTGCCTCATAAAAAACTATGGTTTTAGATTTTCTACAGAAATTTCCCCAATTTGCGTAGAATTTTGCGATGTGACACCTGATAAGTTATTTCCTCGGAACCAAACATTCAGAACTCCTTCCCTGTGTCCGCAGGGCAAATTTTTGAGGGTACTACCTGTCGTCAGAGACATTCAAATTTCTGTTTCGGACGACAAAAATAGTCGGTAGAGGTTGTCTGGCAGACGACCAGTTGTTTACATAAAATTCAGATTGCATTGTAAATAAATATTCCCAAAGAAGTAAAATGAATCCTTGGTATCACCCCCCTAGCTTAAGTTGGTGTTCTATTCACCAACCTACACATTTTTCCTATTAAGTTTATATTTAGTCATTGCTATTGTTTTGGACAACAACTAGAAAAAAAATCCTTAAAAAATTTACTTTGGTTAGTATAATTCAATATGAAACAAAAAACAGTCAAACTGTCAAAAACACTAAGATTTTATACAAATGTCAACTTTTTGAAATTTTTGGCATAAACATGATGAAATTCATGAAATATGACCTCCACATCTCTTGTCTTGTGCATGCCGATTATTAAAGAAAGGGCTATCTCTGGGCATACTGGTTCACAAAGTCCCCTCCAAACCTCCTATAGTAAAATATTATCACATTAATTTTCCAGCTCAAAGCTTCCCTTCAAAACAACTAAGCTTCCCTTCATTAGATGTAAACAAGAGCTCTTACATTGATAGTTTCCTGTGCTGTCTTCTTCACCTCTAGGGCAACGCTCTTCATCCCCCTCACCGTCGATAACAGAAGCCTCCGACCATCTGAAGCCGTTGAATCCTTCAGTCTCAGCATCGCAGTCTTCCACTTAGCTGAACCTGGAAACGATTTATAAGAGATGATAATCTCAAGAAAGCAAGAGCTCTTCTACTGACGGAAAGTACGTCACTCCTCCGTGGTAAGTCCACATCGTTCAATGAGAACCAATTTCCTGGCATTCCAAACACCCCACTCTCCCTACCCGCACCTCCTACATCCCCTCACCCCACCCTAGCCTCCTACATCCCCTCACCCCACCCTCTCTGGCTCAAAATAATACATGAATACTAGAATTCTGGTGTCACATGAAGAGTACCTCCCTGTTTTTCATAAGTGTTAAAGTTATATCTGCTAGACCAGTGGTTCTCAAACGTTTTTAGACGACCGCCCCTTTCGACCATCTTGAACTGTCCCAATGACCCCCCTCCCCCTTCCCCATCCCCTCGACTTTGCAATCAGTGACCAGCTCAGGAAATACCCCAAATGACAGGCTAAAAAGGTGGCGCTATGTGCTTATAAATCACAAGAGATGTCTCTGCTACAATATAATCCAAATGCGAAAGATATTGGACCTAGCCGGGGTGGAGTTATTGAATTTCTAATCCCATATTTGGATAATTTTGGGTTGTAAAATTTGTTCTATTTTTGTTCCCAGACCCCTGGATGCCTTATTGTGCCCTAAATCGCTGCAGTGATGTGTCATAATCGCCCAGGGCCCCCAAATCAGTGCCAACGCCCCCTACTCCCTGTGTACCCTTAGCGTCCCCCTGAGACTTCTTAATGCCCCCGGGGGAGGGGGGCAACAGGGACCACTTTGAGAACCACTGTGCTAAACCAATACTCCACTTAACACATTTTCTAGTTGACTTCATCCAAGATATGTCAAATACAATAAAGAGCACTAAATTTTACCCCACAATATATCGATCAGTGGTTACATATTGATTTGAAATATTCAGCAGTAGCCTAAGCACAAGTGCACTGCCCCGACTACCCCACGATTTCCCACTAGACCATGGTAGAGTGGGGCGGAGCAAGGTCTTGATGAGACGGGCAGTATGCCGTTGGCTCAAAGATGATAAACCAAAAGCACTTACTTAGATCTCCTGTGTTGTTAATTTCCTCTTCGAAGGCGTCGTCGATGAAAAGACCTTCGTTCATTGAATCTACTCTATGGTCAATGAACTGAAACAATAACAGGAAGACAGTTGTTGATGATAATGATGACAACCTTTTCGAAATTTCCAACTCACTACGATTTGAATTATACATATATA
>KN884717.1:90700-107571 GCA_000934455.1 Apostichopus parvimensis
GAAAAACTGTTAAACAACTATGCTGCATTTAGAGAAAGGCTGGATCTCGAGTGAGATACAATTACTAAATTAGGTAAGTGATTGGAAGTAAAACAGCCAATGTTTGGTTTTTGCAGAGCTTTCGAGCAAAACTAGCTCTTCTTCAGTGCATGATCACCAAAAGTGACCTATATATATGAATATATATATATATTTATATGCAGACACCCTTACCACTAGGCTATGGACGCTGATTGTATGTCCAGAGGTTCGAAACCGGTAAGGAAGGTCATAATTCCACTGTAGGCGTTTGACACCTGTATCGAACAATACTAGTGCTGTTTTCGGTGACATATTTGCCCTACGCTAGAGATCAAACATGATGCTAACTAACTCGAAATCATTTGTGTTTCCTAAAGCCGGATCTCGAAAGAGATACTTTGAACAGACTTTATGTTAATGATATGGAGGGAAACGACAAAGGCAAATGAATATATATATAGTTGAAAACGTAATAGCATATATATGACACTATTACAGCAGCCCCTGATAACTGAATATTGAAGCAGAATATTTACAATATTACAAACGTTATCCTTCCACAGACATTGGCAATGGCTTGATACTTGATAAATGATACAAACCTGTGTGAAATGTTGCATCTGCAGAAGTTTCTCTAAGCATTCTGTTGTGTGACTTGATCGCGACTCCACAAAGGAATCTTTGTCAAAAACAATAATTTCACCCTGAAAAACAGAACACAAAATCCATCATATAAAAGATCATTTAGTATTCAAATCAAAATGAAAAATATAATCAAAGGTTATTCAGGGAACTATAACAAATTTTTTAATTATTATGTAAACTCTTGTTATGTAAATGTACATTGTAATATTATGTAAAAAAAAATTGCTGTCTGGATAATTGTATGAGAAATATGAGATTTATCCAAGGAAACTGTAACAAACTCTCTAATAACTATGTTATTGTTATAATGTTATTGTACAATGTAATATTATGTAAAAAACCTTTGCTGTCAGGAAACTTTTTGTAAATATGAGGTTTATCCAAGGAAACTAACAAACTCTCTAATAACTATGTTTTTATGTTATTGTAAAATATAATATTATGTAAAAAAACTTTGCTGTCAGGATACTTTTGGTAAATATCAGATTTATACAAGGAAACTGTAACAAACTATCTAATAACTATGTATGTTAATGTTGTTACGTAATCACACTTTGCTGTTTGGGTAATCGAGTGAGGAATTTCAGTTATTCCTAGGAACTATAACCAACAACTTTCTGAATGAATCAGCCCTGCAAATGTTTGTATCGAATTGATAATCTTATTTTTCTGAAGTTTCTGTAACACAACAACCGATCTTCCAGGCTGCATCCACAAGGTGACTTAAACTTAAAGTGTTTTTATTCTTATTTTGTTAATACTGATATTCAAGTGTTTACATGCATACTCTAAGACCTAACTCTATGGAATAAAACATTAAAAAAAGAAAAAATGGCTTTCTTTTGTGAAGATGATAAAATTACCTCTCTTAACTTCAGAGAGAGCTTGTAGCTTCCGATAAGTCGCACCATAAATTTCAAGAAGGCCCTGGCCACGCCATCCCCACTCAGTTGGGCAGTGTTTTTGAGATTGTTTTTAAGTTGTCGTACCTGAGGGTAGAGTGAAACAGTTAACCAGAAAGCTTCCCGATTCTTTGCTTTAAACATTTTACATATGGAAACCAGACCTGATTGACAGCGCAAACTGAGGAAAAATGTGTCCCTAAAGTCAAGTACCAGAACATCAGAAATGAGATTTCCGAATGACTTGACCGTTGCGATGATAATAATACCCTTCTGAAAGTTGATTAATGGAAGTAAAACACTTAAACGAGCAATGTCAAATTCAGTGACCGTTGGTGACATTATGAAAAAAGCCATTCGTCGAAGAGACGGTGGTTAAAGTTAGACCAATGATCTGAGGGTCATTTTGGAGAGAGGTGTTAGATACATCTGTCATATTGTTTCTCCAAATCTTATGTGAGCACTTAAGACTTAATGTTGCCTCTCCCAGGCTTTCAGCTATCATGAGTGATGAATGCTTTTTCCGCAGTAAAAAACTGGGACTTACAGTAGGTTTTAGAATTGGTGACCAATATGGCAAAAATTTTCCAAGTAGCTGCAATTGTGAAATGTGACAGCTTGCTGGTCCATGTTAAAATATGACTCCCAACCCCTCTCCAACACAGGTTGACAGGAATACCATTGTGACCTGTGCAACTTTGTCGTGGAGGGTATTAAAACCTGTCCGTATTTGTTTCACGATGCTCAAATCAACAAACTACATTATTCAACAATTCAATCGTTAAGTAAGTTACTCCCATCCCAACCTGCAGGGGATGTTATGTTTACAAGCAAGACCACACACCATGCAATTAAAATCGCCTTCAATTTACATCAAATCCAAAACATTTTTTAAGACCCTATTGCAGCAAACCTAGCCAAGTATTTTCTCTCCGAGCTACTTCACGGCAGGAAAAGTTTAAGTGAAAAACCAACTCCTCAAAAGCATACACTGTTGACTTACAATATCTGATGGTAGTGTTTCTATGTCATCAAATGGATTTTCTATTTCATTGGTATCAGCGTTGAGGATCACAACTTCATCAATTGGATTGCTTCTGATTTTCTGCAAGAGACAAATATAATAATAATAATAATCAATTTCATAAACATCAAATCAAGTGATTACAATTATGTTTATATCCATTTTTTCAGTTGTTAGTTTTTTAATTCAAAAACTTCAAATAAACTTCAAAAACTTCAAACTTCAAAAACTCATTTAGAGATAAACAAGAGCCCAAGGGCACTGTGGTTCCTTGCATAGGGGTATATGACAATACACATAATATTATCATCGCAAGATTGGGCTCAAATAGTCCAAGTAATTGTGGTCCTACATGTACCCATAAAGTGACCAACACTATAGCCAACACTTTTGTGATCACAAATTGTAATCAGATTCTTGATTGGAATGCACTTTTGAGATCTGAATATGGCGTCCAAAATGTAAGAAATATAAGGTCACCTGAAAGCGGGTCAACAAATATGATAACATTGGTGACCTCAGATCACATGACCGTTAATTTTGAAAATGTTCCACCACCCCATTCACAACTTGTCCCAAAATATCAACCGTGTCACACCTTGGCCATGGGAGTTATTGCATTAACTGTCTGAAAATTAACTTTGACCTTGTATAACTTCGCAAACAAAGGTCACACGGGGGTCAACCTATTGACATTTATGATCAGAAGGTACTTTTGACATCTGAAAGTAGCATCGAAACTGTAAAAATCCCCAAAACACTTAAAGGTCACCAGAGGTCAAATTGAGATCAAGGGTCACCCAGATGCGGGTCGACAATTGGATTACATTGAAGCAATTCCCAACCTTAACTGACAATTCGTTCTCAAGTTATCGCAAAAATGCTTGTTTTTTAACATTAATTGACCTTGGGTGACCTTGGATCACATGCATGTTAAGTTTCAAAATGTTCCCCTAACCAGTTCACAACTTGTCCCAAAATATCAACCGTGTCACACCTTGGCACTGGGAGTTATTGCAGTTTTAATATTTTCGGTTTTTGGACCATAACTGACCTTTGGTGACCTTTGTGGGCACCAAAAACAATAGGGCACACCTTCTCCATATGGCGGATCTACAGTCCAAGTTTGGCCTCAATCCAACATTCCCTTATTGAGATAGAGCGTACCCAAGCAAGTGTCACAGACGCACACACACACACACACACGCCAACCTGACTACATAGGTTTGTTTTGCTAAAGCAAGGAACCAAAAATGGTGCTCTTTGATTTAAAATGACTGTATACATTGGTAGGTCGGATTACCGTCATGAAAGAGGCATGAACTCCGACGAGAAAGGGCATCGGGGCACAACAGTAGTCGATGAGATGGGCCGGCATGACTGGGATATAAATATGTTGCCAGTAGAATGGAAAGAGAAGGGAAGCTGCTCCGTGGACACAGGCTGTTAACTGGAATAAAATAATAAAACATAATTTACAAACGAAAAGTTAAAAAAATCAGAACATTGAATTGGAGGGATGTTTGCAGGATGACATTTCCCATAATGCATCTAGGTTGATTGAGAGTATCAAGACATGGGCAAAGTTAGACTGAAGGCTACACTATCTGGGATGGACTGAATTTGCTGAGATTAACAGATGTGCTTCTTTAACAGTATGTCAGTGTTGGCTGAAAAATGTTTAAGCCTGCAAAACGTCTGATCAAAAGGTTTTGAAAATTACTTTCTTGGGTAGGTTTCGGCCCTCCAAATTATTCCCAGACATTGAGGAGTGTTAAATTCGACTTGTAATTTATTTTAATGTCTCAGACAGGAAGAATGCTCTGAAGTTGGGCAGTACCATGTATTTGAAAGTTTGAACATTTAGTGACCATAATTTGATGTATATCTGAAAGAAGGGGAGGGAGGGTGAGAGGGGAGGTTGTGGTTTATCATAAACATGGACTACCTGATACATACACCATCAACCTAAATCATCTTTCATTACTGACAGGAAGCCTGCTATCACTTGATCATTAACAAGATACCTTTTTTTTTTGGTCCTAAAATCATGGTTCTTTTGCAAGGTTGAGTACACTATAAGACCAACCATTAATTGAAACAACCAGATTCAGCATAAAAGTTGCCAGACTGCTGTGGCTGATTAAAAATGAGAACATTACAAGGTATAAAACGATTGATAAGTTTGGTGCAGATTTGATAATATTTCTGGGCCAGACACATGGGTGAAGGGGGGAGCACAAATCATGGACAAACCACAAAGTCACCTACCCTGCTTAGCTTTTCCGATGTAATCAGTACTCGTCTTTCATAAAGCAAACTGTGAAGAGTAACAAAACAATTAATAAAGTTGTAACGATGATAGAAAATGAAGTGCTTCAGCTACTTCCTTTGATATGAAAAGACTACTACTTCTTTCACCTCTGAATTATAAAAACCGGCACAAAAACTATCGTTTCAGCTGCGTTACACGTTACACATTGCTGGAAATAAACGGAACGGGAAATCCCCAAATATTGTAAATTTTTGCAATAGCCTTTTCAGGACTGAAATGGTTGTAATGTCTGCAAACGAAACAATCTAATAAAACAATCTAACAGGGTACCATCAGTTACCCTTTGTGGGGTTTAATAAAGTTTATCTTATCTTATCTTATGACAATGTTTTGCAATCAGCTTGAACAATCTTATGACAATATTTTGCAATCAGCTTGACACTTAATTTCTTTGATGGGGCAGAGAGGAGGGGAGGGAGGGTGGTCAAAGGATGGATAGTAGCACATTAGCAGAGCTGCAGAACAGTATAGACTAATTGTGATTGCTTATTCCACGTCCCTGCTCGGTGGCTGAGCGACCAGACGGGTTACTATTCCAGTTCGTCCCTTTCCTTGCCTAACTACAATGTGGTTTGTGATTTATGACCTTTATGTACAATGTTCTGGTAGAGCTTTATGAGAAAGGATTTTATCAGCAACCACTTAATGTTCAAAGAACAATACACACCTCCTTTTTCTTTTGTCTCATTTGTTTTCTATTTTAATTAGATAACAATGACTAGACAATTGGCATAAGACATTGTATATTAGCACGAAAAAATGATCAAAATAGTTTTCTTGATATCAAAATAGTTTCCTCTTAACAGATGAAACCAGTCTTAATTCCAAATCCTGTATTCCATGAGCGATGGTATCCAAACCCAAAGGTGAAGTCAATCCTTATAAACTTTTCTTCAGTTGGGGTGCTAATTACAAGCCACAAAACGTTGTAAAACCATTTTTTCCCCGTTCCTTTTTTTCCAAAATTTATTATTTGCATCCTTTTAATTTTTTTTTATATCCAAACCAAATATAACAAAAAATGAAATCCCCTGTCCATAAAGAATACTGATTCATTGTTTTGATTGGCAATCCCAGCAAGTATGTTATTTCGATCAAAGGTTGTTGCAGCTTGACTGGACAAAGGGAAGTTTTAAGAATATAATAACACCGTTCGAAAGACAGACCTGCGATGACTGCGAGCCAAGACAAACATGAAGGTTATCCTTAACAGTTGGACGTCACAAGCTAAGGTACAATGGAAGGATGTGATCAGAATTTTTTTTTACATTACCTAACGAATAGTAACATCATGTTAGAAGCATCCACTGCACTGAAAAATTCTGTAATATTTCTCTGTAGAAAGGAAAGAAAATGACTTAATTAACAAAGAGGTTTTTATGACCATTGGAAAAGGAGATGAAAACACAGATAGATAAGTATAGGAGATATCATATGAGTTGACTCAACAGAAGTACTAGTTAACAAGTTTCCTTAATATGACACTGACAAGGCAAAACAGGTGACTGCCTTTATGTGTGTGTGTATGTGTGTGCATGTCAGTGTTTGGGAAAAGTTATTACTGAGCATTTTGGATGCAAGGAGTCAATAACGTGGGACAATCACACATTTCTTGGATGCACATCGCTTCTCGGCCTTTTGGCTAAGATCATGTGTAGTATCTGTTACCTTTCGAGGGGAATGGTGATACACACCCGACGATGATCACACAGTCACAGTCCCGATGCAAGGGGACTGGGGTTGAGAGCAGATCAGTCGTTCGGTAGTTTGGTTTTCGTGCCCAGGTTCTTTCCTGGGCGACATTTTCTTAAAAAGTATCACACATTTCTTGGAGAGAATTAATATCATTCTTCTTTAACGTGTCTATTTCCAGACCCCTAATCCCACCCAACCCCCCGTGCCACACCTCATCCCTCCACTCTTCTCAAAACAACTAAAAACTAGTTCCTGGTAACTTCAATTCATTCAAGATCTGTGCCATTTTACAGTGTTTGAAAAGGTGAGAGATTTTGAATGATGTTCAGTTCTATAAACTCCAAACAAGCAATGTAAAAAGCTAATTTCTTGTTAGAGATAACAAAACAAACACTTTCTTTTCTCGTCCCAAGTTCTCTTTGTCAGCAAAAGTTAGGAAAGAAACCACCCTGGTTTATAACTGGCCCGACAAAAATCAGTAAACAAACAGTATCTTACTATGCTGAAATCTCAAATGAACTTTTGCTACTATCAGAACACCTACAAAAAGTTTCTTCTTGATTGACTGTTTTGTCTCCCTCAGCTTGATCTTTGATAGAAAGATAACTCTGCATTTCTACTGTAAAAGGTGCCCTTTAATTCCAAACTAAATGCCCAAATGCAGAGTTTGTGGATTGTCAAGATCATTAAAATGCCACTGATGCTATAAATAAAAATCCTAGCTTTACCTTTTTAAAATGAATCTCTTATACAAAATATGCATATAAAAAATATACGTATACAAAATATACATAAGTAACTTACATACTATAAATCTGAACTTTAGATTTGAATGGATTTCTTTTCACTAAATTTATATTTATTTTCAAATAGCATGACTTCCAAACTTTATGGAATCAATAAATGAAAACATGTCTGAATCAGGAGTTTTAAATGTTCCGAATTATTTTCATCACTTGGAACCAGGAATCCCCTGGTTTGTAAATTGCTGATTAGCTGATTAGAAGTGATTAAACCAGGAGCACACCTTCTACCTTAAAGAGGTCATTGGCAGCCTGCCAATGTGGTACCAGTGGTGAACCAGTTATGAGCCGGGTAACCAGTAGGTCCACTGGCCCCTGCCTCTCACTCATTTAAAACACTTTTCTGTTGTGAAGCTTCTACACCTTCTGTAATGTAAACAAAGATGATCGTTGCAAAAGAAGGAAATGAAAGTGCTTACATTTTCTGGTATTCTCGGCAAGGCCCTAGGATCTGGACAGGCAAACGAAAATTCCTGCAAGGAAAAAATAAAATCAGATAATAATTAAATGTTTTTTTGCAATAAATGTTACATAATTTGTGAATCAGGATTTTTGATAACTCAGACATGGATAAGATTGCAAAATATGTTGAATTGGTATGTTACAGAGCAAAAGGAATGGGGACTACTGTACATTATGAATAATCATTAGAGAAATATTACATGAATAAACAGCAACAAGGTTTGAAGCATTTTACAGATCATGCAAAGCAAAAAATTTAAATATTGATCTTAGTTCCAAAAATAATAGATATTTGTCATGAATATACAGTATATTCATTATGATTATCCACAAGAGAAAAATTTACATCAATTAACAGCAAAGGTATCAAGCATCTTACAAATCATGCAAAGCAAAAGTTTTGAATATTGATCTTAATTCCAATAATCACAGCCAGTTGGGACAATTTCCTAATGCTAATACCTCTCTAAACTGTACTCTAATATTATGCTTCAAAGCACTGGTATTGACAGTACAAACAGTTCCTAACCTTGATCTGATGGAAACATGATATTCATACTGCTCGTACTGACAATACGAGTGCTCTGAATCAGGACATGACACTACAGTATAGAAAAAATTGTCCCAACTGGGTGAAAATCATGAGTATTCATTATGAATATTCAAAAGAGAAAACTCAACATGAATAAACATATCATCGTCCCCATCACCTCATTGGTCCATCCACATGTATTCAGTTTTTAAGACTATGAACAGCTGCTGCCTGATCAAAGGCCCATCAAAATAATGACTATGGATCACACAATACTGTAAATACAAAATAGTAATTTTAACATTCATTTTCCAAATAAGGAGTTGCCTTCACCAACCGTTCCGCTTAACCAGGTTATGGTGTCAGAGAAAGAATTGAATCTACATTTATAAATTCTAATCAGAGACAAAAAGCATCGACAGCAGGACAGCGAGGAAATGTTCTTGAAGGATTCAGCATGATGTGGTGTGAAGGAGGAACATTCAGCGCAGTTTTGACATTTCAGATTCCAGATACATTTGGTTCATTTAGACATCTTGTGAGTTCAGAACATGAATTGAGGTTGATCTATTCTACGTACTGCATCTTGTAAAGAAAGTCTGCGTAAATGTTTCTTTCCTCGTTCTTATTATTATAATTATTACAAATCTGAAGCTGGTATCGTTGACATTCATGTCTACAACTCTACATCAACATTGAAATAAACATAGCACATGATAGCAGAATGTACCAATCAATTTGATATTTTTCTTATTTATTTTGAAAATGGAGAGCACTGCCATAAGCGACAGAATGCCAGAAACAGTCAAATTTGAAATACTATCCTTCTTTTCAAAGCTTTTTTTTTTAAATGTTGACAATGAATTGAAATGTGTCTGAAAGAAGAATCTTGAACGTTTGATCTAGATAGGAGAAGGAATGGATGATAAAAAAAATAAAAAAACAGAAGCCTCGGTTCAACATTTGAAGCAAAGGGACAACGAGAAGATGAGTTTTTTTGCCCTCTTGTGATTTGATGCGATATGATTTTTGACAAATTTTAGTGATTTATTTTTCTTGTTTACCTTAACTTCATCCTCAGTCATCCAATATGAGACTTCACTACCTCTCCTTTTGTTTTCCTGGTCTAAAGGCTCCTAAGGGTGGGCGGCAAAGTGAGTGTTTGGTTAAAAAGGAGATTGGAGCAACCCCCGCTAATCGTCAGTTAACACTTGTGACAGCTTACCTGTCTCCCCACAACTTTAGCACTCTCGTTCTGCTGTGTCTAGAATGAACTGGTAACCTTTTTAACACTGTGCGCCCTCTATGACCGAACCCTCCTGTCAATGTAACACTTGTGACAGATGCTTACGACGAACAATTCCACCGAAATGTTTAGAGTAATTTTACTCTGTTTGCGAGATCCCCAAACTTACTGGTTTGGTTATTTACGAGCTTACCTGTCTCCCCACAACCTTAGCACTCTCGTACTACTGTGTCTAGAGTGAACTGGTAACCTTTTTAACACTGTGCGCCCCTCCGGTCAATGCCCTCCCTTCTCATTCTACCATCCAAAGTGCAAGTGTAGAGTAATTTTACTCTGTTTGCGAGACACCATGTTCGAAGTGATTACTTACAATTAATGTACTCTACAGCTCCTCCAACACAGCGCAAATACAGTAGTATTTCATCTAGTGTAAATTGTATAGGAGGGCAGTAGACCACAAGGAGGATGACAGTGCAACATTATCTAGTACAACACACTGGAGAGTAAGGGTGTCATGGCGATATAAAGAGATGGGTACATTGCTTCAGGAGGGACAGTTAACATCATCTCTGTCATATACCTTTCATATATTTCCCTGCCTTGAGATGGCAAATAGGTATTATCAAAAGCATTAACCTTCCACTATGACCTTTCCCTTCTTTAATTTACTGTATATCTTTGTTAATGTCAAAAGAATGAGAGTTCCCTGGGCCCCCTCGCCCTCCAAAAACAATCACGTTTACACAACCCAAGTCCTGCTGCAAACTTGGCTAAAAATCTACTGGCTAAACTTCACTACGTAGTCGATAAAAGCTATGTTTCTCGGAGGGTCTATCTGTTACCCTGACGTGCTATGAATACAAAAGTTACTTACAACATAGCTAGTTTGATTACTGAACTTGTTGTGTGTTTTTCAAAAACAAAAACAAAATGCCAATGCTGCCGATGTCAGGGTTATATAGTGCAATTTATTTGTACTTGCAGTTTGACTTCTGTAACATCAACTATAACACTACACCAAACACTTGTAAGATTCAATATCAACATTTTCAATTTTTTTTTAAATTTCTGTTTTACATTGGACAGGGCTAAATGATACAGTATCACTTGCATTTACATGTCACATAAAATTACGGTCACCTTATGCAACCCCCCCCCCACCCACCTCCCCCCAATACCTATACCTAAGGAACCATGTCACCAACATCAGGGACATGATTTGCATATGATTTGCATAAAAACGGCACAGTGTATGTGCCATCAGTAGACCAGCGATCCCATGGGCACTAGTGATACACATATATTATATGTGTAACTATTAAATAGCACAGTAGTACAAATATACCTTCTCCACAGGCGTCTATGGGGGCATCAGTATGCTTTAATTCTTACAATATGCGATGCAAAACACAGTGAGAAAAATTTCAATAGAAATTTCAGCTGCCTCAGCTGTTCACATGATGAATAAGGGTTTTCTTTTCTGGTATATTTATGATCTTAAATCAGAGCTAATGCTGCATTCAAATTGAACTTTAAATTTTTTTTTTAAACTGAGTGAAAAGAAAGGAAAATTAGAACAAAAGAAAGGCACCGGTGGCAAAAATCCATCCATCCGTGACAACTTGTTTTTTTCAAGCTCTAATAAATTTGAGATTTGACTGTGAATAAAAGGCACCCCACACTGTAGAAAGCCATGCTGAACTTATCACGAAGTGTATGAGAAAAAAAATATGAGTTCTCTGCAGGATATAAAGGAGATATGGGTTAATGGGTGAGGGTAAAAATCAATAAGAGAAATCAATAAAACTATCAATAAAATCTGAGACCTCGAAAATCAACAAATTCCACAGATGAATTTATCATGAAGTATACAAAAGGTTATATGGATGGATGGACTTGGGATATACAGACTGCAATGGGAATTGATAAGCAGTTTCATGTGGGCATGGTGTATCACCAGGGATGACTTTGGAGGGGAAGGGGGGGGGTCAGTACAGGATCGTATTAAGTCTCTTACTGTTTTAGCTCCCTTTTCTGACACGGTCAGTCTGAGAAGTTGGCCCGCCTGAGGTACTGGCAATGTGTAGAGTTGTGTCAACAGTTTCCTGCCTGCAGTCAACTGGAAAAGAAGGAAATAAAAGGGTTGACTCTCAGTGTAGCATGATTTGGCAGCTAGGAGAGGTGGGGAATGAAGGGGGAGGGAGGGAAGAGTGAGACAGAAGGAAGTGTGAGGAGGAAGAGAGGGGGGAGGGTATGAGGGAGGAGGAAGGAAAGTAGGGAGGAAAAAGTGATGGAGGAAGGACAAGGGAAGAGGGGGGAACTTCTCAGTGCTGAGTTGGTGTTCAAACACTCCATTCAATATAAAAACACCAAAATAAAGTAAATTACTTTTCTATTGCTCTAAATCCAATCAACAAAAGATAGGCATATAAAGGGATCACAAGATTCTTGAACTTTTAACTTGTGTCAGTAAAAATGAACACAAAAAAACTGTCTGGAAGAGACATATCTCCATTTACTCAGATTATGTGTCATTTCTACAACACATGAGAGCACTCACAATCAAATTTCAATATGGAAAATACTATTTGGGGGGGGGGGATGGGCAGGTGGAATGGGGAGGGGGGAAAGAGTCAACTACACAATTTTGTGCTTTCAATATCTGAGTCTGTCGATAGAACAAACTTTTACTATGACAAACAGTGTCCAAGGGCGACATGAACTGCGTTTCAGTTGACGGCAACATACATACATACATATAAGGTAACATAGAAAAAAAAATTGGATGTCATGGGGAAAGTTAATTACCTGTTTTTGATGCTTGAATTCTGCGAGTGAATTTAACATCTTGTAGCAAATTTCAAACCATGGTAGATGACTGTTGAAAAGAGGGAACAAGGAGAGTGAAATATTAAGTCCTACTCTCCCTTTTACTTTGTTTTCATATTTCACTAAAACAATTAAGAAATTAACTGCATGATTAAGATTTGTCATAAATGTATATTAGTCATGTACGTAAAGAGTTATCATAAAACTTACTGGTTTATATATTTACGAGTGACGAGTAAAAATCAAATGTAATTCGGGCAATTATCGAAAGATTTGAATCCACTACGAAAACGCATGAGTTAACACTTTGGATGGTAGAATGAGAAGGAAGGGCAACGACCGGAGGAGCCGGTCGCTGAGGGTGCACAGTGTTAAAAGATTACCAGGGCATACTAGACACGGTAGAATGAGGTGCTAAGGTTGTGGGGAGACAGGTAAGCCAGGAGCGAAGTAAATATATCTTCCATCTGAAGTTACATTTTCTGTTGAATTCACTGAAATCTCTCACGGTTTAGGGAAGAGACAATCAAGCTGAAAACATAATACAGTATATATGCTACGTCATCGGTCCACTGAAATTGGAACTAGGAAAAAGGATATTTGTCAAAACAATTTGGAGGGTGGTAAACAAGGCAAAGTTCAAAAACATTATTAAGTTCAAGGTACAGAGAGAGGCTTTCTTGACTGGGTTAAATGTGATTTATTAACTCCCAAATGAGGTCTATTTGATATAGTGATGACTAAGTAGAACATTTCATATTAATTAGAGATGGAGGGAAATCCAATATGAATAATCTATGGCTTGGTATGAATATCGGTGAAGCATCTACCTACTGTATTGTCCAATACAAAGTGAACACCCCAAACGTTTTCCTGATGGAAACCAGGAAATGAACACCCAGTAGGGAGACTAATCTAATTAGAAAACATTTTTAGACACTTTGGGTAACACAGTCTGATGAAAAAGGGTGACATGACTGGAAGTGATAGATCCCTGAGTGTGTAAAGTGCTAAACACTTTACCTGTTTGGTCACGACACAATGAAGCAATAGTGGCAATGTTGTGAGGAGATATGTCAGCAAGGAAGCAAAACAACTTATAGAGGGCTATCCATTTATACACCCAGGTACAGTATATAAAAGTGGATTTTTCAAGGTAGCTTGTAGATATAGCTGGGTGTGCCAGTTTGTGGCTGCACCCAATGGGAAAGTCCTCCAGGGACACCTAGATGTGATGCACTGTAGCGCTGCAGAAGTGACTGTTTGAATTGTGCACACTTGGGTGGGTGGGTGGTTGTGACAAGTTACCAACAACCAGGAGGGGTTCCAATGGTGTAAAGTCGTGTGAGAAGGACTTGCGCTGATAAACGACTATAAACCTGGAACATTTTTGTTTAAAACTTTGACCTAAATTAAAGATAAAAAATTGAGTTAAGAAAATTACCCCATGATAGGCAACTAGTTTGGAATAACTTGAACCTTTTAAACTTTAACTTGAACTGGTAACCTTTTTAACACTGTGCGCCCTCTATGACCGGCTCCTCCGGTCAATGCCCTTCCTTCTCATTAGACCACTTCCCCTATCAAATTCATCTCTACCCAGGAGCCAAGGGATAGTCCTCTCCAACCCGTCAGGGGTGGGGGGGGCTACACTCGCCAGCTCCTAACACTAACATCGAGTCTCTAACGTTTCAAATGGGGGGATAGTCCTCCTCACCCTGCTAGGGGGGGGGGGAGACTACCCCCTGTTCGAACCTTGCAATTGTTACCTTTTGTATTAAGCTAAGTAGCATAAAGATGGCATACATGACAGGTACAGAAAGAGAATGTTGATGTAAAATCTGTCTCGACGACAGCAACTGCGATGAACATCCTAGATTTTCAACAAAGGTGTCACCCATATTGATAATACAATTTCCAGATATTCCCACACACATCATTAGTGATATTTCCAACGCACAGCCCCCTCGTTTAGTACTGAGCATTGGATGGTTTTGAAATTTTTGTCCATATAATTTACATGTTTTACAGTTGATTTAAACTATTACCTTAAAATACAGAGACAGGTGTCTGCTCCTGGCGGGTGCCGGCAAAAGCCAAACCTCTGTTTGTTGTCTAGTCCGATTAGGACGAACGTAAAGAACTGACCGGCTGGGTTAAACCTGAGAGAAAGAAGAAGAAAGAAAAAAAAAGGTATATAATATTATTTTATTTCATTATGGGTGTGGGGGAAGTAAGGTAACTTCAGTTTCGATGGTGGAATGAGAAGGAGGTAGGTTGACCGGAATACAGGGGAGGTCAGTGTCAAAGGTCACCTGGTCACTCTAGACACGGAAGAATGTGCAGCCGTTGTGAGGAGACAGGTAAGTAAGGAGCGAAAAATAATATGACACGGTTTCGGTAATTACTGTACACAGTTTCATTTTTCACCACCTATTGATGTTTATATATATAATCTGTATACATTCTTATACTCAACAATTTTATTTCTCAGAATATTTCTGCCACTTCTAGGTTTAAATGTATTTTAACAAAATTGTGTGTTGGATCCAGATATGAAGCACTACATACTGTAGCAAACACAAAAGTCACACAAACAGGTGTAATATAATTGTTTCTATTGCTGCAGAATCTTAAAAGATCCAACACTTTTTTCTTTTTCTTTTTTTCAAAGGCAGCTCTTTTAGGTACTTGAGGTACGAGACAGAATGAGGGCAGCATAATTTCCATGGAGACAGACCTGTGCGAGACAAGTTATGTAATAACTTTTGATCACATTGTGCATGTAGAAATGCATGCATGTTGAAAAAATTTGCTATTCGTAAATATAGAAAGGTTCTATAAGATTTAGTCCTATTGTTAGTTAACACACACACACACACACGGATGTTTATCATTGTTTTGACTAAGTTACCTTCCTCAATGTCAATAAATGATTTGGTTGATATTTAACCTACAAGGGAAGTAGGTACAGTACTTTAACAGACTCACCATTGAAATTGTGACATGCTTAAAAGTTGGGGAAACGCTTCACACACAGATCGTCTCTGTCAGGTGGTAAATTTCCTCTTTACATCTATCGCAAGAATCACCCCTCAAAACAATACCAAACCGCTCGAAAAGGAAACACCTTTACAGAGCTGCTATTATTGTTAAGCATAAATGACATATCTTTGCTTGAGGTTTTTTTGTTTTTTTTTAGGGTTTTTTTTTAGGGTTTTTTTTTTTTAGTTTCTTAGTTTAAGCAGAATAACGTCTAACAGCAGAATTGAAACAACCGATGATATAAACAGACAATGAGGGCCATACAATGTTCACTTAGCAAAATATTTGCTAACAAATGCTGTATAATTTTTACAACAAAAGTTGCCTTTCTTCTTAGTTAGAAGGAAGTTTACGGAACGTTTGGCACCAGGGTACTGAACTACTTTTGATTGTTCGACAGAATGTACCTACAGTACAGTACTTTGCGGTTTGTAGCACACACTGAACTACAAGCAACGGTACGTGTAGGCTTCCTGCTGGATAACCTCCAGCAGGAAACCTACATGTACAGTACCTATAAAGCACAAAGCTACAGTAGTGGAACAGGTTACTGTACATGCCCATGTAGTCAAGTGGAATTTAATACATTGAAGACTTTTAAAGGTTTAATCTACGGTATGCAGGCAATTACATGTTTATGTTTACTCTTTAGCATTCACTAGTTTCTTTAGATGGAAAGCAAACAATTTTTTGGTAAGGAATGGCGATCCACCTTGGTAACTGAAACCGTTGGTACCAGTGCTCTTCAAGGTTAATGAACCCGATCCATGAACCCCTTTCACGATAGTCGAGTGAAAATATTTTTTATTTAAATAATCTGTAGTACAAATATATGGTTGCAATATCAAACATTTTGTTGAATAATGCTTCAAAACAATTCAGAATATTACATACACAGTATAGTAACATATATATAGTATATCATTTTATGTAAGTTACGGTATAACTTGCTATCAACTAGTTAGATGTCTACAGTTGGTTCTTGTTAAACCATTAATGTATCCCTCCCTCATCCCACATCCCCCCCCCCCTCAGTAGTTTGGTACTACTTTAAGTAGCCAGGTACAGTTATTAAAGAACATTGTGGAATATAATATATACTTCTTAAGTTGCAGTAATTGCTGTTCAAAGAAACCATCATTATTATCTGTAAACTAAAATGTTCAAGTACCGAACAGCTTTTAAGACTCGCAAAGTCTAGATGCTGCCTATTATACTGTCAAGTTTCAACCTTTCCCTACTCTGTCCTGTTTCAGTGCATGATACTGTGTGTACATTTTGTTGTCAAACATCACAAACAGTGGCGGAGCGTCCATACAGTCAGGGGGGGCG
>KN884717.1:107831-118322 GCA_000934455.1 Apostichopus parvimensis
CCCCCCCCCCTCAGTAGTTTGGTACTACTTTAAGTAGCCAGGTACAGTTATTAAAGAACATCGTGGAATATAATATATACTTCTCAAGTTGCAGTAATTGCTGTTCAAAGAAACCATCATTATTATCTGTAAACTAAAATGTTCAAGTACCGAACAGCTTTTAAGACTCACAAAGTCTAGATGCTGCCTATTATACTGTCAAGTTTCAACCTTTCCCTACTTTGTCCTGTTTCAGTGCATGATACTGTGTGTACATTTTGTTGTCAAACATCACAAACAGTGGCGGAGCGTCCATACAGTCAGGGGGGGGCGGATGCCCCCCCTGACGGACTCAAATGGACTGCTGGCGCCCTTTTCAGCTTTTTACCACTTTTTACTTATTCGCGATTATTGACTTTTTTATTGCGCTCTCATCTACCTATTGACATTTGTCACATTTTGTTGGTGTAATTTTCTGACAAAATGGCGATAACAACTATTTATTCTTCGTTTATCTGCAAATTAGCAAGGCCCGGAAAGGGTCATTTCCGGCGATCTAGAGTGTATCTTTACTCAAAAAATTTATGTACGCTCCGCGCCTACCAATTGTGGCGCTCCGCTTAGATAGTGTCGAAAGTGCCCCTATAGACCATTCTCACCCCCCCTGACCAATACCCCTAGCTCCGCCACTGATCACAAGACCTTAACAGATTCCAATTACCAGTACACCTAACATTCAATCATGAGTTACCGTACAACTATGTAGCATAAATTTCACTCTTGCCACACGTTTTGCATACAGTGCACAGTTCTGCGAAATTATCAGTTCCATATCTTGTATCAATACTCCAAAGGTTACTCCAGTTACTAAATTAATGTGCAATCAGCATTAACACCATCATACACAGCTTGTAGCACATACACCAAAAAAAAAAAAAACCCTACATGTTATCACGTCTTAACTGCACTACTTGGTCAGGACTATTTATAGACTATTAAAATCCAATACAAGATATTATTCTAAGATGACTAGCCTACATGTGTTAAAGATACAATATCACAGTAATAGACAGTTACTGTAAGCACTAATAATAAAGAGAAATCCAAATCCTGTCTATATTTATATATACTGTGTGTGATGTTCATGAAATGGCACATAGGAAGCACAGTCAAAAAAAAAAAAAAAAATGTCAGATTCCCAAAGGGCCATCTTAACTTTGGTGCAGAACATATATGTGAGCTTTTCCTTAAAGGTTAAATATTGCCAAATACATATCTGCTAGAATATTTAATGTCTCCTTCAAATCACTTTAGGGTTATTAGTATTTTCATCCTGGAGTGACCAGAAGCCATCCATAAATAAGACAGAACTTTGTAATTTATATTTTTCTTTACAGACATCATCAGCCTATACCAGCTGCTGAGGGATCAATAAAATTGCTTAAAATTTGTCTGACCTGAATCTGGGAATTATTTGAAGGGTTAAGACATTGGTACATTTTAAGGTAGACACTCATCAGAAATTTCTAGCAATGTTTTTTTTTTAAATGCCTGAAACGTTGAAGCCAATATATGTTGAACATGTAACTTTAGGCATGTGTTGTGTACTTAAACTATCAATGTATTACGTTAAACACAACAGGTACAGTTAACATCCTGTTCTAATGTATGACAGTACATTATGTGTCATATATGTCCTCAAAGAATTCAGCCACGATGACTGTACGCAGGCAACAGAACAAGCCGAAGAGTTTCGTAGGCTGTGTACGTGAAATGAGATGATCATGATGCATTTTGCAAAGAGAGAGAAGAGAAAGGTTAGATAAACCTTAAGAGTTCAGTAAATTCTATTAATCTATGAATCTGATTGAGAGAAAAAAACAATTTCTCTTCATGGTAAAATTTCATTTTTCTGTGAACTTTTGTGAGAAGAGAATAAATTTCAAATTTTTTGAAATCCAATTGAACTCTGAAATCTGTTTTCATGCTTTTTCGTTAAAGGGTGTGAAGACTCGCGCAAAAAGAAACGTCTAATGCCGGTCATCTGACCTAGTTTCGAATGAGGTGTAACAGAAGTGTTAGACACCACCATCGATCCCAGAAAATACACACACAGCTTGCTACCGTCGGTAATTAGACACTACTAGTGTACAGTCAGTACATACAGCTGCGGTCAATACCCACGGCACAGTGTATAAACGATACAGCGATAGACATCTCAGGTCCAGCTAAAGATAACAATTAAGGTATCACATTTCATTACTGTCTGCATTTTGTAGCAACACAAACAAAACGTCGCTTGCATGCAACAGAAAGTTAACTTTTTCAGATGGCCGCACGCGGTTTGGGGCGAGTCTTTAATGCCTTTAAGTACATCAACATTTGTTGTGAAGAGTTACTAATTACTCTACATCCAAGGAACAAGCAAGCAATGCAATATCAGAATGTATTCACTTCCTACATATCTGCTGTAGGATGTCCTCCACAAGTGGAAACAGGATATATATACGATGGGAACACAGAGCATTATGTATATACAAACTGTACATGTGTACACTATATGTACCTCTATACATGGTTACATACTGAATTAACAGCAGGGTACTGTACTTAAAATTGCAGACCCAACAGGGTACGATATCTGAGTTAAAAACATGTAACTAGGTGAGGAAGCTAATCATGATGTTATCTCAATAATGTCCGATCCTTTGCACCAAAACTTTGTTTGAAGGTTCCCTTCACTGTCACATACAGTAGTATGGTGCAGTGTACATTAGGAAATAACATTATAACAGTTGGCTGACTGATTCGCTGGCCGACTGAGAGGGCAAGGAGAAAAGGGATCAGTCCCGAGACCAGATTTATCCTGTAAGAATAACAATTCTTGGATCTGTTGTTCCCTATTATACCATCCAAATATAGTAAACAATCCACGAGATAGGCATAGATCCTTTTAAAGCAGCATTTTGAGTTTGGTCGGCGTTTTCTACTTTTTTGACATGTCCATCGAGTTTTTTACATATATCAATCACAAAACAGCAAACTAAGATATTAGCCAAGTTTCTCCCTGCCAACAAGGTTAATTGGCGAGTAATTAAGGATATTTGCAGATAATGAGAAAAGTGTCCACGACAAGTTCCACAGTTAAAATTAATCGCATACAGTTTTCCCACACCCACTAGTTTGAATTCAACCAATCAGAGATGCAGGTTTAGTTATGAGCCATTGCTAAAAATAGATTCAAGACTTTGCGTTGGTACAACCAGGGAGTTGTTATGGAACTCCCAGGTACAACTCTCTGATCTGTTAGTGTACAGATCAGTGGGTACAACTGCCATATAGACTGTACACAAATCAGGAATGGTGTTGTATTACGTAGGCCTATTGGTCAATGACGTTCGTAGTGTTTAAATATTCATATTATGGGCGAGGTTTATTGGGATCCCAACGGAAAATATCTCGGAGAAAAACAAGTTGAAAGTTGCAAATTTTTCGACTTTCATGCCACCATTTGAAGTAAGATTTAAATAGATAAGCTAGTTATGTATGTCGTTATGGCATAGTGGAGTCAGTGAGGTTGAGAAAAATCATAGAAAAGGACGCAAAATGCTGCTTTAAGGAGGGAGGGTAAGAAACATGCATCAAACAGACTCACAAAGGTTACGACTGGTTCCATGAAGGTCAGAACAACAGAAGACAAGCTTTCTCACATTAATTAACCCAATTTTAATAGGTATCCTCGCAGAGACTGGTCACTTTCTAAATCTAATCAACCTCAACAACTCATTAGAATAAATTGACAAATATAAAACTTGGCAATGCTAATTCCACATTGCTAATTGACATTTGGTAAATTATGCTAACAAATCCATTTAATGGAAATTACTAATATTTTCATTAAAACTTATGAAATCCACCTTGATGCCCTAAAAGGTCATGAGCAAACACAAACTTGTAGGTCATTTTGAAGAGGAAGACGGAGACCACCATGGTCATTGTAACCTCAGACCTGACATCCTGCTTATTGTATCTCCACAGAGTTTAAGACATGCAACAAGACTTTTCAACACAGGAAACTCTTCTCATATGAAGTGATATAGTTATCATAGCCTAAGTGGCTTTGTTTGAGGTACCTTAAGTGTATTCCTTGAACTCAGAAGTGAATATTATGTGCCTACTGTATGTCATTAGAACACATTACCTATTTATGGTATATGACAAAAGGCTAATACCACATACAGTATGATGATGATGTGTTCATAATGTTCACACTAGGAACGATAATAGACTTGCTACAAATTAAATATGTCTATAAAGCTCATACGCTCATACTAAGAATGACAAAGGACTTACTACATTGTACTGAGTGTCTGTAATGCTCATACTAGGAATGACAATAGACTTACTACAAATTAAAGATGTCTATAAAGCTCATACTAGGAATGACAAAGGACTTACTACATATTAAAATGTCTATAATGTTCACACTAGGAATGACAAAAGACTTACTACATATTACTGTGTGTCTGTGATGCTCATACTAGGAATGACAAAAGACTTACTACATATTAAAATGTCTATAATGTTCACACTAGGAATGAAATTAGACTTACTACATATTACTGTATGTCTGTAATGTTCATACTACTGTAGGAATGAAAAAAGACTTGCTACATATTACGTCTATAATGCTCATACTATTCATTTATAGCTCAACAAAATGTACCATCATGATAGCATGTATGCACCATAAGTGTCTTCCTGTATTCAGTACACTGATTCCCGGAACTCCTCGGTACATACCACAAATTATAATATGACACACTATAGAAAACATGTATGCATAATTCTATATTTAGAAAACAGGCACATATATGTCTCATATATTTACACCATTTGGCATTTCTTACAAAACTCTTGACAATGTGGGATATAACAATGGGAGATATAACAATGGGGAGAACAAATGGACCTAACAATTGATCAAGATCAAACGCAGGATAGTGAGGAAACAAATCAGAGTGACAAATAGCATCAAAACCAAATATAAATTGGTGAGTCATAAGACAATGATGTAGTCTGTTATATTGCTTGGTCATGACCCTACACCACAAACCTGGCATGTATTCACCCCATGCTTAGATCTCAGATACCCTGTCAGTTAAAGTGAATGACTCATAAAGTCTTTAATGGCGGAAACTTCAAACCTCAATTACTGTAGTTTTTGCATTGGGACGTCACAGGTCAGATCTCTGGCTATTTATGACAAAGTTTCTGTAAGCAGGTTTTAGATATACTGTTCTGTCCATATCTCAAGCTCACAAGATATACATTACACAGTGTGACATAAATTAATACTCTTGTACCACATATTAAGATTAATGATATATTATGTATACATGTGCATATAGATATGTTCCATAGCAGCCAACCATAACAAGTGTAGTATTACATGTAAACATACACATGACTTGACCTAAAAGGAGCTTTCCAGACGTTATACATACTCAATGACTGTGAATATCCCCATAACGAAGCAAATAATACCATATTATTATAATCTATCCAGATTGTCATATATGACCCATAGCAACTACCCAAACCTTACTGGTTCACTTCTGAAAGGTAGATTCGGGAGTGGGGAGAAAGAGGGCCATACCCCTGAAGTTGGGATAGAAGGTGTAGTGCTAAATCGTTTCCACTTATGTAGCTTTGATAGATGGGAAAGTGTATATATAGTTTGGAGAGAGGTAGGAGGGGCGCGAGGTCAAACCTAAAATTCCGCCTATAGTCATTCTGGAGTGGAAAACAGGGACCAATAAAGTGACTCTATTTTGAAAAACTGGTATTCACATGGTTTGCAAAAATAAGGTTTAACTAGCAAAGTAAGATATTGTCGTGAAATAAGAATATAAGGTTGGACTATTGGAGCAAGATATTGTCGTGAAATAAGAATATAAGGTTGGACTATCGGAGCAAGATATTGTTGCACTAAACTTATGGTGAATCGGTCCTTTCGTTTCAGTTTCCTAACCTATTTAGGTAGTCTTATATGATCACTGTATACTTCTTTAAATTTACAATTAGAGATCAGTCTGAGATATGGACCTTGAACAGCACACATTGTCATCTTTTGTTGACTGATATTAAATATATAGTAGTGTAGCGCTACCTGCATATTTTCATAGTTTACTTGTAAACTGGTACAGTATTACTCTTACTGTTTGAACACAACACTGCACTACACTGCACTGATCAGTGCACACAATAGAAGTATTCCTTTTGACAGGATAATGTTACCACGCAGTGACTGGAACACCTATAAACTACCATGTCAACACCTGTAGGCTTTAGCTTGAAACAAAATTTCAGCTGACCAGCAGTTACTGTACATACATTCCAGAAAGTGTAACCCTAGTAACTGTACAACAAATAGAAGACAGTGTCTAGCCCTGGCAATATAGGTGCAAGAATAAATTCATATATGGATATTTGTCATCTTTCTCCCGTGTCAGCAATGCTAGAAATGACTGCGACATATTATCACAATTTAAGCAAAAACATCTCCAACTGCTTGTTTGTGTGGCGGCGCACTAGGAAGTGCTAGAAAATATCCGATACATTAATGTCTATTAAACCGAATGCACTCAAGGCTACGGCATTAATCATAGAAATTTGCATCGTTTTCATAAGAATCAATCCTAGAAATGTTCTCCATACAAGTTAGACTATTGAGTTACTGAATGAATCAGTTCAAACAGGTCAGTGTATAACATTGTGCAACATGTGGCCTTATGAAAAAATCCTACCAGGGCCCCCCAAATCATCCCCATCCCCTCCTTTCCTCAACCACATTTCAACTACCCATCCCCACACGTGAAAAGAACTTTTCCATTCACCTGCCTTTGCCCCGTTCTCCCTACCCCCCCCCTCTCCCACTCATCCGACCCAATTCCCAATCCTCCTTTGTTAAGGACTGTTCCAGTCATCTACCATCCTTCTCCCACTCCCCCCCCCCTCCCACCTGGTGATCCTACCCTATTCCCAAGGTCTGTAGGAGAACAGCTCCTCTTATCCTACTTCTAACAGGGTTGGATGCACATGCTGCCATAGGCGTAGGAGGCGGGGGGCCGAATTTTCACAAAAAATTCTTGTGATAATTCGGGCAATATGCTGAGAATTTTTCGGGCACCTACTGAAAGAAAATAATTTGAAATGTGTTTTTCAATGGTTAAACTGATATTATTATCATCATTATTATTGTAACGACTTCCCCAATAATTATAACCAATATGGAAGGGTAATAACACGGCAAATGATTGTATGTTATTGGTTTGCGATGAAATAACCGATGCATGCCTATATGATATGCACGTTAAAATTTTGGTTATATTTTTCGGGCAAGTCGTTACAGCCCCCCCAACTCAAGTTGGGCTCCTAGGCCTATGCAGGCTGCATGTATATCGGTTTTATACTGTACCTGCCAACATCGTATGGGAAGCAGAACTTTGGAAGCTCCTTGTCAACAACTACATCTTTGAAGTCTTCTGGAAATCTGTTCACGATTTTAGGCTCTACATGAGAAGATAAATGTGACAACAACAAAAAAGAGTATGAATACAATAATTCTTGTACTTATTGAAAAGATTTAGGTTTATAGTTCAATGGTACAGCCTCCCCCCCATCCTTACCCCTCCCCCCTCCAGTACCTTCTCATGCAATGTATGTGAATCGTCCCTTAACACTCTGTCCATCAGACCACTTTTCAATCAGTCAGTAATTAGATGCAAATAAAAACAAACAAACAAACAAATTGGGGAATCTTCCAAAGAGATCAAATAAAAATCCTCTTGAAAGCACTGGCATCACTAATTACCAATGAACTGGACTAATTTTATTGGTCCCTAAGTTATAATACCTTCTTAATTTTTATGGAAATAGGGCACTTTCATATTTGTGCACCACATCTATGGAACACCCTGCAACTTCACTTTTCAACTCACTTTTAACTTTCCCAAAAGAAAAACTCTTTTTAATTATGGAGTTAAGATGATTGAAATTGTTTCTATTTGATATAACCTAGTTTTCTATTTGTTTCAATGATTCATATTTTTGCTCATTATGTTAGAGTGCTACTGTACATAAATAGATGATGACAATGACAAAGCATTGAAATTACACTGAGTGAAAACAAGTGGGTTTCTTGGGTAATGCAACAAGGAAACACAACAGCCAACTGGAGTCATTACAGGAATGTAGCCATGGGGGCTCCCCCCCCCCCAATTATGATTATGCCCCTCCAGACCACCTTTTTTGTCAAATTTATGGTTTCAGTATTGGATCCCTTATTGGATCCCTATTGGATCCCTATTGGATCCGTGCAAATGCCTCCCTCAAGTTCGTCCAAATTTGACAAGCTGGCTACCGGCGATGAGTCATTATTTCTCTTAACAAAGGGGACATGACTATAGATGCTGGTTCCTGACCAGGCAATCAAACGGTTTAACAAAATTAATATCAGGAACTTTTCCAAGAATACACAGAAAGTTCTGCATTACACATGACAAAAGATTGGAAAACTGTGTACAACAATTACATGCAGGAAGAATGAGGTTTCCCTTAAAAAAAAAATTGAATAGTGAATTGATAAGTAAATACTGGACTGTTGATTACTTCCCACATCACTTCCTTCTACAGATGCTTCAAACACACAAACTTTATTTATTAAAACCAAGGTTATGGATGTGGATGAAAATTCTAACAAATACTGCACCTGTATATATATACAGTGCTATACACTTAATAGCCTAAAGACTACAGTAGTACAGTGAGTATAGGCCTACAGTACCATAACAGTAGGATGTACCAGAGTGGTACAGTACTGTGTTGAGTCTGTACTTCACTGCCATGTACAGACAGCAGAGTAAACACAATTTACACAAATGAACAAATTCCAGTTCGGGCGATATGGATGCTGACTGTGTAAACAACAGTTTGTAAAATCTACAATATCTGTTCATATTTGACATGTGTTGCATGACTTGTATCATAATATGTACACACATACATTTCAAAGGGTTCATGTGCATGCCACAACTCACATGAATAAATATGCAAACTAAAAGGCAAATGTTTATAACCAATTTGAGTGGTAAGCAGTATCACATGTATAGAAATTTACCACTAAAATAAAACGTCACACATGGAGAAAACATAATCAGTTTAGCGTAAATCCTCAATAATCAGACTTGACACGATTAATAGAGGGATGGAAACGTCAAGGATTTCCAAATGAAAGTGTAACTAAAATGTTGCGTTAACTTTTGCAGGGTACTGTTTTCTCATTCAGCACAACAGAACTGTCATTAAGAGAGCTCTCTACTGTAGCGGCAGTCAAAAATCATTGCAACAAGAAATGATCTCATTGTGAGTGACATTGTGGGACTATCCAATGAGATGTAAGTACAATACGGTTTGGTTAGAAGGAACACAATTACCTGACACAATATTACAGAGATCTACAAAAGCAACAGATTTCAATTAAATCTGATTTCTTCCATTCATGTCTGTCTTTAACGTCTTTAAAGGGTGTGAAGACTCGCGCAAAAAGAAACGTCTAATGCCGGTAATCTGACCTAGTTTCGAATGAGGTGTAACAGAAGTGTTAGACACCACCATCGATCCCAGAATATATACACACACAGCTTGCTACCATCGGTAATAAGACACTAGTGTACAGTCAGTACATACAGCTGCCGTCAATACCACAGCACAGTGTACAAACAATACAGCGATGGACATCTCAGTTCCAGCTAAAGATAACAAGGTATCACGTTTTATTACTATACTGTCTGCATTTTGTAGCGACATGAACAAACGGCACTAGCAAGCAACGGAAAGTTAACTTTTTCAAATGGCCGCACGCGGTTTGGGGCGAGTCTTCTTAACGTAGCAGTAATAAAGGCATGTATTTTGTCTACAGTACCATAAAATACTAATACAAAGACATTGCTATATACTGTACATCACAATAGCCATTGCATGGCAATTTGCCTGTTTTGCATAGCATGTTACGATGTGATACAGGATAAATTCTCTGAAACTTAAATGTGGCAAAGCTTTTGTGCTGCTTTAAAGGCCATCGATTTGAATTTGTACAGATAGCCGCATATTTACAGAATTTTATAAGTGTTAGTTCTGCTAAAGCAGCTCTAGCAAAAACCTTGAAAGCTTCCATAGTCACTAAATACCATGCTCAAGGCAAATTATGCACAACTTCATTAAAATCTGATACAGTACTGGCAATGAAACCAATATTTTGATTCTAAAATGCCATTTTAATGGAGTAATTCTGATTTTTAAAAATGATATCACTCTAACACTATCAATCAGTCACTCAGAATGTTTTTTAGTTATTAATATTTAAAAGTCCTACTTTTACCTTAACATATTTCATGAAAATGGTCAAAATTGCTCAACAGATGCAATCATTAGTTTTTGAACAAGTATGTT
>KN884718.1:63998-103531 GCA_000934455.1 Apostichopus parvimensis
ACCACCACAGGTTAGCGCGGAGCGTACAGAAATTTTTTGAGTAAAGATACTCCCTAGATCGCCAGATATGACCCTTTCCAGGCCTTGCTAATTTGCAGATAAACGAAGAATAAATAGGTGTCATCGCCAACAAAATTTGACAAATGTCAATAGGAAGATGAGAGCGCAATAAAAAAGGCAATAATCGCGAATAAGTAAAAAGTGGTAAAGAGCTGAAAAGGGCGCCAGCAGTCCATTTGAGTCCGTCAGGGGGGGCATCCGCCCCCCCCCCCGACTGTATGGACGCTCTGCCACTGCTCTTACACATTATTCAGGACTTGGACTCAGACTAGCAGTTATAAACATTTATAAGGTTACATGTTAAAAAAACCAGATGGAAAAGTATTTGTCTCAACTGCTGTACTCGGACACTGGTACTGGGATCCTTAACAGCAGTACTCTGACACTGGTACTTAGTACTCCCGACCTCAAGTACCTGAATAAAAGTACTTGAACTCGGAGTCTCAACTGATGTACTTGGACACTGGTACTCGGATCCTTATCAGCAGTAATCGGACACTAGTACTTAATACTCTGGACCTCAAGTACTTAAATAAAAGTACTTGACTACAACATTCATGAATGTTAAGAAGAGGATATTTGCAGATGTACTGCACCATTATATCTACAGAAGTGGTAATATAATTAAAGGTACACATCAATGCATGTCCCCTGCCCCCATCACCCACCCTACTCTCCCATTTACATGAGATTCACTTACCATGGTTGTAGAGACTATCCTTCTTGAGCAGATTAACAATATTAAATTTGTACGTGACTCCTGGTAACATCTTCTGAACTCTGAAGTAGAACCACTGAGTGTGTCGGTTGGTGTAGAGGTCTGTCTTCAATACCAGGTCATATTCAAACTGACCTCTGGATGGGGGAATAATGATCAAAGAGATTGGCATAAGACCCCCTATGCTACATCACTTGGGGGCTGGGGGAGGAGAGGGAAACCCATTAAAGACTCGCCCCAAACCGCGGACCCACCTCTGAAAAAGTTAACTTTCCGTTGCTTGCAAGTCAAGTTTTTTTCTTGTCGCTACAAAATGCAGACAGTAATGAAACGTGATACCTTGTTATCTTTAGCTGGAACTGAGATGTCCATCGCTGTATCGTGGTACACTGTGCTGTGGGTATTGACAGCAGCTGCATGTATTGACTGTACACTAATGTCTAATTACCCACGGTAGCAAGCTGTGTGTGTATTTTCTGGGATCGATGGTGGTGTCTAACACTTCTGTTACACCTCATTCGAAACTAGGTCAGATTACCGGCATAAGACGTTTCCTTATGTGCAAGTCTTCAATGCCTTTAAAGGCCACTGGGGGTATTATTACCACACGATTCCCCATTGACTGTGCCACTGAGAGCATTGGTGACCAAATCATACTCTCTTGGTTAAATACAACTAAGGGCCCTGAATCCCTTTTGGCCATGTCAGTGGGGAAAAGATGACTGAATTAATCACACAGAGGGCGTGAAGACCAATTAATTGATACCCTTCTGAAGAAGCCTTGCAGGAGAAAATTAAACAACTGAAACAGAACGTCAGCAATCATCAGTACATGAGGTTCACTAAAGACTACTGCAAAGTTGTGTGGCACATGCTGCAGCCCTGAACATGAACAGAGTCGTCAGTGAAATTAATCCTTTATCGTTAAGGATAACAGAGGGCACTTACACTCTCCTAGCTTGTCGTAGGTTCCCCGATTCGAAACGAGACTCAAAGACAATACTTTGGCTGCATCCATCGGGTGTGGTGTGCGGCACTGTTCCCTTCGACAGGCGCTCCGAGGCAAACACTACCTGTGTTCCCTCCCAGGGCCTAAACCACTTGGTTTTCTGATTCTCAACTGTTCTTGTTTCCTGAGGCACTATATAAAAAATATTAAAAATAAATAAATAAATAAAAAATTGGGAATGAAATGTTTTAATGGGAAAGGAGAAATGAAAAAGTTTCTAAAGTATTTGAATTTTTCACTGGTTTTTGTGAAGTTTCCTTAATGCAGCTCAGGAAGAGAATAAATTTCGAGCAGGTTTGAAAGTAAAAAGATACATGAATGACAGAACCTGATGAGCTTGAAATATAGAATTATTCATACAGACAGGTCTCTCAACTAAGACATCAGCTAATAACTGTGCAGTAGATTGCAATCTTACAGTATATTGCAAGCAATGCACAGGGTAAATTTTAAATGGCAGTCCGAGCATCTGAGATGACCAAATTTCTGCTCAGACGACCAAAATCGGCTTTGAAGGTTGTCCAACGACAAACTATTTTTTTCCCCCATAATTGTAAGTCTGTTATTAAATACCACCAAATAGGCAAACTGAAGTTGCATTAATATCTACCTGGGATGAACGAATATATACATGCTCCTTTATTGTCCATTTTGTGTAATATTTTTGGCAAAACTGGATTACATGATAGTCACAAATGGAGGGGGTGGAAGGAAAGGAAATTAAAGGGAAAGTTGAAGCCCAACTGTGTCAGGGTAGAAGTCTTTAGGACAAAATCACACAATTGAATCTCACTTACTTTTTGTAAATTTTATCAAGACATGGTTTTAAACTGAACTTTCTTACAAAATTGTTCAAGAAATTTTGGCACAATGTTCTGCTAATTACGTAACAAATTTGATCATGCGTGTAGTTCTTGTTGGTAATTGGCAAATACAGTAAATTAGTTCCGATGAAATGATGACATTGATTATCATAAGTATAATCAACATATAGTTCAGAACAGATCTGTTGAAATAAAATCTTTCCTTTTCATGACAGAAATCTTTCAGCTAAGAAGATAAGTAATTACAATTGTCTGATTCTCTGAGAAACTAAAGAGACGCCGAGAATAGATGGAATGGCCTTGATAAATATCTTATGGAGGGCGTTCTTGTCAAATGGCTAATCCAATGGACTTGCAATCTAAGGATTGCAGCCTGTTCGAGTCCTGGCCAGATCATTACGTTGTGTCCTTTGGGCAAAGCACCTTATCACCACTGCCACTTTTTACCCCACGTGTATAAATGGTGACCTGCAAGCTCTACTGGTTTTTGGCTGCACCCTATGGCAAGTCCCCCAGGGGACACGTTGATGTAGCGCACAATAGTGCCCCAGGATGAACTATTTGAATTGTACACACTTGGGTCTGTGGGTGTGACAAGTTACCAATGACCAGGGGTTAACTGTTGTAAACATTGTGTGAGAAGGCCTTGCCTTGATACAAGACTGTAAACCTTGAAACTTTAACTTGAAACTTGAAACAGCACCAGGTATCCCTCACTTGAGGCCCATCTCCTTCATAGTAGTTCATGGCTAGTTTCAAACACAACACTTAAGCTCTGTTTGGCTACCTTTTGGTTTCATGATTTTCATTTAAAATGTTGCAGATTTTTATAAAGAACATTAAATACTGATGGTCTGAATTTTCCTGCATGAGGGATCGTGAAGTTGAGTAGTTCACAACAGTTTTAATCATATGTACAGACTAACGAAGGTTTCAGGACGTATTCTTGACTAGTTCTAGAGAAAGCCATTATTTCATTACTTTAAAAGGCAAACACAGATATATATATCAAATTGGCAAAATGTATCCTACGAAGAAAAGACCTGGACACGACCCTTAATATCTGGGGGTGGGGGGGGGGGGAGAGGAAGCATCATTAATCAAAGAGCAATATTCAGCCAACTAATTATTTAATTCTGTATTTTGAGCTAGAAAGGGATTGTACATAGCATAATGTTTTAGTTTAAGTAATGTCACATAAATAACACTTAAATAGTCACTGCATCCAGTGCGCTGGCCCATCATATAGGCAAGTACAGCACCATATCCACCACCCAGCTGGCTCCTTCCTATTTTCTACAAAGACAAAGGTGCAACTCAAGAAGAGCAAACTTGTCAGAAAAAAGAATCCATTAGTCCAGTTCTAACATCCCATATCTGCATATATTTGCATCACGTTACTACAAGGACTTGTCAACATAATAAATGTTTATTAGCTAGCTTGTGTCCTTGCTGGATGATAACAATCACCAAATCATTTTTTTTTATCTCTATCAGCGTTGAAAGTTGTCAACGTTATTGGGTTGCCGCTTGCAGGTTGACATAGCATTTAAGCTCTCAACAGCTTTACTTGGTGAGCAAACTGGACTGTCCATGCAGCTAATTGCAATGGCACAGTCTGTCCTATTTAAGCTCATTAAACATCTCTTCAGAGTTGAAACAAACCCAACTTAATAAAATGATTAAGGTAAAAGTTAACTAGATACCAACTTATCAACTCCTCCTGGTGATCGAGTGTTTGGTCAATAGAGTAAACTGAATGAACAATATTTACCCATTTGGCTTTCTATCTCATTATTAGCACACAATGTCAGTTACAGTACTACCACAAACAACTTTGACAGATTCTACAAGATTCTCTCAGTCAGCTTAATCGGACATCGGTGCATTTGGCAGGCACTAATTAGTAGGTGTTAGGTGTTAGAGGCAGAGCAGAGCCTGTGTCCTGTTGTAAAGATTGATTGATAGAAAAGTGGGCAGCAACTTTGTGAGCAGCAGCACCTGTTGCAGTATTAAATAATCATATTTTTTACCATTCTAAACAGTCGAGTAGAATCTCGAAATTTTCACGCTTGAATCGTACTGGTCTACTCACCATCGGAAGACAGAAGTTCCTTTCCTTCGGGCACCCCCGAAACATGTTCCTGTTTGGGATACAGAGGTCCACACTCCGGCGGCCAAAACGGTCCGTCGGCTGTTAAGATGACACCATTCTTATCCATAAATTTCCCATTTCCAATTTTTTTCAATTTCAGTTTCCCTCTCTTTAGAGCCTCTTTGAACCCCTCGCGGGTGTAGCGATGGTACGCCTTCCTCTTGATGTCGGCTATGACTTGGTCCCTATCGTCTTCCTTCTCGTTGCCTTCACCGATGGTACCCTCCAGGAGGCTTTGCAGCGTTGGGCTAGCAGTGGCCACTGTGTCTGCTAATCTGCTAGCTTCGCCGTACTTCCCCATAGGGTACGACCCTGGGGTTCCCTGTTTATCTGCGTCGCTGCACAATCCTGTGGCACCCTGCATGTCATAATACTGTGCAGAGGCAGGCATGTCGTTCCACGGGTAACGTAATCGTAATGAGGGCAAGTTCTGGGCGTAATTACCGCATTCTGTCGAAGTGAGATACCTAACGAGTGGAAAATTTTAACAGAACAAGTTAGATTTATTCTATAACACCATGATCTAGAGGTTGCATGAAACACAGTTTACTATGTACACTTGTTATCCTTGAAGGATGGCTTAATAGGCAGACTTTAAGTATTTATATGTTTATATAGTCTAACAAGACAGAAGCATTTGAGATGTTATTTACTATGATAATTACCTTTAAATTATGCTCAATCTATGGAATGCTCCTTACAAGCTACATTGATGATGAGTTGACTCCTCTCAAGGACAGGCCGTGTTGCTAATATTTATCCATTCGCTATCAATTCTAACAACTCATACAAACCATGATTTTTAACTACATATCAACCAACAGAGCACCATTGGACTACATTCAAATACCATTTGTCCTTAATAAATTTATACACATGAATACACATGTCATCCAAGTCCATAAAAGTCTTAAGTTTTTCCAATTGAGTTTTGTGTGCATACAGGGATCTGACCCATTGGTCTGTGTGTTAGACTTCATAGACCAGTCACTTTGACTGGTTGACCTCAATTGTTTAAAGGGTCGTTCCACAAAATTAAAAGTGTTATAAAAATACAACCTTCTACTAGCAGTGGATTTAACAGTCTACAACATATCAAAATTAATTTAATCATTAAAGTCTTCCTTTAAATACCAAATTCCAACCAGGTATATGAATAGTAGCAGTAGTTCTTGTGTTTATTTTGATTCAAAGAATTCTGAATGACTTTGACATTTCGATAAAGGTACAATACATGCTTTTTTTTGCAGCTAAATTGAATAAATGCACTTCAAGTTAGTTTAACAAGCAAATATCCATCTCCTTTTCTTTACCAGAAATAATCCTGTTGTAAACAACGTTTCAATCTGGTTCAAATACTCATCGTTTCAATTGTGAAACAAACAGTGTTTTGATTTATTAAAATTGGTAACAGTAACCCTGGTGCAGCTTGAATTGTTCTTTTAGTATAACAATGCTAGTCTGTAGAGCATATCTACAAGTAGCATTCCTGTCTGTGACCCATGTATCTAGTAATTTTAATTAATGGTAATTCATGCCAATGATATATCACCAATATGTCACAATATTCCAACACTGTTGTTTGTCAACCACTGTAGACGTACCTAATTCTATTTTGAAAAAATAAAAAAATAAAAAAAATATTCCATTCACATTTTTGTAATTTAATAAAGTATGTGTTCATATGTTCCTGTTGCCCCAGGTAACAGGTTCTCTCTCCACTTAACAAACTGTGCATTTTGAATGAATATTTGCTGTCGATATTTACACCGAGTGTGTAATGTGTACGATATATTTGTGTTATGGAGACCTATACATGTATATCATAGTACAGGTCATTATGCAAGTTTGCGACTGGAAACAACAACAATAATTTAACTTACCAACATTCCGCATTCTAAACATCATCTATCAATCTGGCACGGAGTGTGTTACATGAGAATTCTGCTGTTTTGAGGTACAACACAGGTCATTTTATCTGTTTTATCGTTTATAAACGTTCAAACTTACTTTTGATGATCTTGGAACTCCTTCTCCATCTGCATCTTTCTTAGTTTCGCTCTGTGCTTGTTACGACGCATCCTCTCCAGAGGGGGCGTCTCTAGGGCATCCCGCACCCGCCTCTCAATCTCTCTCTCGATGCTCTTTTGAATTTCTTCTTTCCACAGTCCAGGTTCTACAAATTTAATCATAATAATAATAAATTCACATTTATAAAGTGCCAATATCCAGAAAAAAGCCAATGCTCATTGGAGATTGTGCTGAGGGATATTCCATAGAAAATAAGTATGTCTTGAGTCTGTTCTTGAAAAATATTAATGTTCGGTGCTGACTTGATGGGCTATGGGAGTTGGTTTTCATAGAGAAGGAAGTGGCATTGATGAAAGATCTAGTTACTGAGAGAAGGAATGGAGTGAATTACAGAACAAATCCTCAAGGATCATCACCACTGTACATATATTTCAAAATCTTAGTTTCTGTTACTTTATAAACAAGAAATTAAAAGGAAAGGAAATTACATTTTAGCAAAAATTAAAAAAAATAAATAAATAAAAAAATAAATAAAAAAAAATCTGTTTTGAAAAATGTATGGCAGAATTGAGATTTGAAACAATTCAAGCAGAAATGCATATAATTAAAAACCATATGGGCTAAATCTGACTTATGACTGGATACATTAAAAGCAATCTGGGAACCTGATGTTTTACTAACCTGTACCATTACAAGGTTCATCAGCAACAACAATGTTTTCTATTTTGTTATCCCTCCTTTGCAGAATGTTTTTAACAAACACAAAAGACGAATAAATTGCCATCTCCTTTTGATCAGAAACACACTAAACCAGAGAACAGGAAACTTTTCCTTCCACAAATTTCCGTCAAAGCTTCTAGAACATCACTTAATTTAGAATTAAGCACTCACAGTAGAATAAAAATTGGTTCATGAAAATGAGAGAACAGACTTTTAAGCTTGTTGAAAGTTTGTCAAATGTCGAAAAACAATTTTGTGAACCAAAAATAGATGCAGACGTTAAATAAAAACCGTTGGCCTTTTGCTGGTCTGAACAGACTGATGTGTCCGAGAAGAAGAATGGGCACAGTGTTAGTATCAGATAGTTTACAGCAAACAGAGACCTATTCACACCACATAGAGAGGGTGCTTTAAACACAGCAGGGAGATAAATCAGTTCTAAAGTAAACAGAAGCCGGGGCGTCTCTGTCAATGTTTATCTTAGTGCTTAATGTGAGCTATCAAATACATTCTGCTGTATCAAACTGTCAATGTAAATAAGGGGGGGATTCGAACATTTATTATAAAATGTTACATGTTGTTTGATTATGTTGAGAGTGAAAACACCAGAGAAGTGATGGATTAGCTTGGCATTGGAAGCCAAACATTGGCTCATGAATATACATTGTACGAACAGTGGCGTTCTTTAAGCTGACCACCCCTTTTCTCTTTTCTTAAACTCACTTTGGTAAATTGGTCATTTTGGTAAGTGGATGATAAAACCTATTAAGAATACACTTCATTAACTTTTTCAACATTGTGTTTCAACAGAACAGATGTAGGCCTAGATCTACATAGAGGACAACCCTGGAGAATAGAGAACGGTTTGAAACAATGGTAGACATTACTCCTCAACACACATGAACTATATGTATGCCTGTAGCCTGTAGGGAATTGTAAAGATGCAAGCATCTATCATGTGCAAATGTAAAGCCGGGGCTACATGTTCCACACATTAAAACTTTGATGCATGATATCTGCAAGTGTTTGGCTCTCAAAAGACTTACTGTCCCTTATTATGGTTAAGAACACGATCAAAGCACTACTTGAGTTATAAATAGCATGATCAATAATTGTCTACATCTTCTTTATTTTGTTTGAAATAACAATAAGAATCTGATTTTAGTCATCCAAACAGAAATTTGCTGAGATATATATCTGCAAGTGTTTGGCCTTCAGAAGATTAACTGTCCTTTGTGGTTGAACTCTATAATTAAATGCAACATTTGGCTAAAAACACAGCCATAGCGCTACTTGAGTTATGATGATCAATAATTGTCTTTTCTCTTGATTTTGTTTGAATTTAAGCAGAAAAGCACTTTCAGGAGTCCTGACACAGTGTGGTCGTGAATTCCATGACAAACACTTCGAGTGAGCAATGGGAATTTAATGTGTTCATTGCACCATTTCCATCTATTAACAAAACAAATAGTTTTGTTGATTGACTAACACACTGCTGCTCATAAAATGTGGCTGTGATACAAATGACCTGTTATTGTTACAGACTTTAATTATTGAGTCTGCTAACGGGTCCAAATTAAAAGTGGGCAAGAAGTCACACAGGAGATGGTGATAATTTATTCTCTTCTAATTATGCAAAGAAAAAACTGAAGTTAAAAGGGAATAAACTGTATGATTCCTGCACATACTGGAATGGTTAAAAGGGTTAAATATGTGTGCCACAATGTCTTGCAAAATATGTTAAAACTGCCGTTATGTATTTATATCAATACATATAATTTTTCCAGTCAGATCCTATGTAGGCATTTCTGATGAATTATAGTTTGACGAAAAAGGTTTCACACCATATTTATTCAAGAAGTTTCAACTTCAGCAGAGCAGTAATTAATCCTTGGGGTTATTAAAATGTACCCCAAGGATTAATTACTGCTCTGCTGAAGTTAATTTACCATATTGTGATAAATTTGCTAATGACTATTTATAATAATATTACAAGAAATGAAAACACATTTTGCACAATTGTACCTTTTCCCTTCATGAGAATTTCCCTCTTCTTCAGAGCCAGTTGTTGTATTTCATCCTGCATGGATATCTCTGTTCTCTTTCTGGAATTCCTCTCATCTTCCTTCTTTAGGTTGTCACCAATTTCTTTCAAACAAAAGTGAGCATCAATTACATTAAATCACAAAAAAGAGTTCCAAATGGTGCTGGTGTTAATGCTAAGGAAGCTTTTTATTTCAGAGCAATCTTATAAAGAGGGAGGAGGGGGGGGGGGGAACTAAATTTGGAACAGCAACCAGGCTTTAAATGATGATGAAGTACTAAGATATATACACAGGTCTGTTAATTTAACAAAACAGCACAACCTTAAGACAAGTACAAGCAAAAACATGTATGTGCTGTAACCATTTGACATGTACAGTATCTAGTCTACTTCATACACATGTATCTATCTATTTCATACACATTACACACATGTCTACTTTATACACACACATCTAGTCTACTTGATACACACATGTAGTCTACTTCATACACATATAGTCTATTTCATACACATAGTCTTCTTCATACACATAAAGTCTACTCCATACACATAGTCTATTTCATACACATATAGACTTCTTCATACAAATGTACTTATTTCATACACATACTTATTTTATACACATATAGTCTACTTCATACACATATGGTCTACTTCATACACATATGATCTACTTCATACATATGATCAACTTCAAACACATATAGTCTACTTCAACACACATAGTCTACTTCATACACATATCTAGTCATCTTCATAAACACATTTAGCCTACTTCATACAAACATATAGTACATCAACACATAGTCTACTTCATAAACATATATCTTACTTCAAACACATAGTCTACTTCATATACACATATGTAGTCTATTTCATCAACACACAGTCTACTTCATACACATACAGTATACTTACTTCATACACATATACTTACTTCATACACGTATGGTTTACTTCATACACATACAATACATTTCCTACCGTCACAGTTACCATATACACCTTACTTCAAACTAACTGTGACCATACTCATTTTACTTCACAATGTACTACTGTACATAAAGCAAATAAATTTGACAGGAGTTTGAAATGTTCAAAACGATTTAGCTGTCCACAGTAATAAATGAATTACCAAAAGAAATCTCTACATCACAATATACCCAATACAAGTGTCAATGGGAAGCTACCACTTCAAGCATCACTTAAAATAAAGCTCAGGGATTGAGTGGCTTAGTAATGGTCACCAATTTATCTACATATACGCCCTGCCAAGGTAATTAATACCATGAAAGTTTTGGTGGAAGTGGTTTTTGGCAATGTTGTGGACTATTCATCTACCTACCAAATTTGCGATTCCTTTCCTTGCCTTTGGGAGCCCCTTCCGTGCTGAGTGCCACTGACGATGAGTCCTCACTATTCGATACCACCGGTGAATTTGATCTTCTCTTTCTCTGCTCTTCTCCCCTCCCAATCTCATCTGCGTGTGTCACTATTTCATCTTTGATCACCTCCATTGCGTGTCTAATTATGTGTGGTAATTATACACTTGATTCGAGCAAACCTTTGCCATGGTTTCACAAGCAACTACTTCAACAGTGTAACAGGAATGTTTAAACCTGTCATATGCTTCAAGACTGTAATGTAATCTCCACTGTAAATTCCACCGACTAATACTGTTTTTCCATTCTCACGTTGAATCCATCTTCATGTTTTGCCAAGAAGATAGAAAGCCATTGTTCTTTTCTCCCTGTGCATTGTGTGCTTTGGACTTTTAATTCCAGAAAAGTCCATGCATATTCAAAATTTCAGTTCTATCCAGCTTTATACATTGGATGCTTCGTTACTGGGATGTATCCAGATCATACTCAGCTTTGTCTGTTCTTCATCACTCTGAAAGAGAAAAAGAATGATTAAAATAAAAAACTCGGCTACTGTAATTGAAAGCAAGATTCCATATTAAAAGTTGTACTTACAAGAAATATTGAGAACAATGGTAACACATAACACAACAAGTGCAGTAACATAGCAGTATGAAACATTGAACCGACAACAAAAGGTACTCTTGATCAATTATTCATAGTTTACCTTCCAAAATCTTAACAAACGAAAGTGACCCTCCAGAGCTGAGTTTTCGTTGTCCAAACACAAATTTGGCTGTCTCGGACGACCGGAATACCCATAAAATTTTGCCTTGCATTTCATTTTTCAGTAAACACTTGATTAATATGCATTGCTTCATAATCCAACAACAAATAGTAGATGTGTCCCGCAAGTAAGTTGGAGGTTCACATGTTATCGAAAGAACAATCATTTCTGTGTCATTAATAGTAATTCAAATCAAACAGTTTAACAATGCCAGAGCTGGATATACGTGTATAAACTGATTAACAATACACCTATTATTGTTTTTACAATCTGTGCTTCATACAGCAATAATCCGATCAGGAACATCAAAAGGCACAGCTTCCATCTTTCTCAACTGTTTTTTATTTTATTGGATTGCAACATCACAAACAAAAAACACCTCTTTACTTTAAGCACTGCCTTAGGCAGATAATACTTTGGCAAGTCAAGTAAATGCTCTATTATTGACAAAAATCCAATAGCAGCATCACTTGTAAGGTTTATTGATTGCTAGTGAGGCAACAAAACATCTACATTGATTTGCATTGAATTCTAGTTGTGTAAGGAGTTACTCTAAAGAACTAGCTGTAGAGTAGGTCAGCTTCTTTAGCCGAGTTTGTAGAAAGCTCAGATGTATGTTAATAGTAAAGGGCTTCCACTTTGACCAGATTTGAAAGTAAAGATATTAACGAGATCAATATCAAGCAACATAAAGAATGTACAGTAGGAGATTGGAAAGATATGAATGAAGACTTTGCATAAAGTCAGTATTGTGTTTATATGTGATAGTATAAAATATAAGGCTGTACAGTATATTGAGTTTGAAGGAGACTGATATGTTGAACTCAGTATTGCATTTATATAATGTGATAGTAATATTAATAGACTGATAAATTGGATTAAAAGGCCATCAAAGTGATGACCATTTCAGCAAGTCGGGCCTGCCCTAAACTATATACTGAAGCACTGGGAATGAATCATTCACATAGTTACAGGTCTCAAAAGAATTGGCAGCCGATCACTTTTTAGATTTTGCAGTCACAACCTTGGAAGATGTTTTACATATAACTAAATACCTCCAAACTGTTAAATGATGCACATCATATGTATCACCCCCAAGCTAGTGTTCTATTCATCAAATCTAGGCATCTCTCCTGCAGTGTCCATATTGCTGTTCTATTCACCAAGCCTATATCTCTCCTACAGTGTACATATTGGTCTTTGTATCTTTGCCGCATGCATGCTTCAACCAAATTTGCTGTCTGGACAACCAAAAAGTACGGCCTGGTTGTTTGCGGGATAACCAGAATAAAATCTTTAAACATTTGTCCTTAAACATGTTATTAAGTCTAAAGGCCTTCACTGCCATGTAGGGTTGGGCGATATATCGAAAATTATTATTATCGCGATAATTTTTTTTCAAGACGATATTTTTTGAGGATTGAACAAATGACGATAATTTCTTGTGAAAGAAATTTGAAATAAATGTGGAAAAAAAATGCGATTATCCTTTCTCCGTTTTATGTGTAAATGTTATTCTAGCATTCCATGGTTAAGAAAGTTGAAAAGAAATAAAGTTTATCAACTTCATTTACTGACTTTTGAACTTTGTAGAAAACCCGTCCTTTACAACATTGACTGTATAGAGAACAAAACTCTGAAAATCAGTAGAGAAATTACCAATTGTGTACGAAAAGTAAGTTGGTACACCTTTCAAATTTTACGAAAGATCGAGCAAAATACTTTCGAAAAATTCACGCGAAACTGGCATATCGTGCTAAATGCAGCTTATGTCATGTAAACAAGGCTCTAGTTCACCCATTTATGAATAAACCATAAGACCACATCTGGTGTTAAGCGGAGGGAAAAGAAAGTATTTTCTAGAATTTCCAAAAAAAAGGAAAAATTAATATCCTACCATAGTAAAGTGTATAGTAAATAGCCTAACCACTTCGTCCGTTACGGATCTCACGTAACAACAAAAACACAACAAATTGTATTTTGCGAAGTTGACGTTTTCTACAAGGACATGGAAACAATATTTAGCATTAAGTTAATCATGCCAAGTGGCCTTAAACATTGGATTACATGGTTTACTTTCATAAAGATGGCCATAATGTAGCTATTGGGGCCTTGATATCGTGCTATGTCTGTATGATATAGACTGTGCCTCGTGTATCATGGGGAATAGATTGTTTTGTTCATGCGGAGGAGTCGGTTGGCTTGAGGTGTGTTTTACTTACGGGGATATTTACCTACTTTTCTTGAACGTCTAAGATAATGTTTCGCATAACTTTACCGATCCTTTACTGACTGACCTAATGAATTCTAGAGTGGAGCCAAAATAGTTTACTCCATGAAAAGTTTTTTGGAAACGTGCCAAAAATGTTAACAAACAGGTGTTAGACAGGGGGTTTGTTTGGCAAGGTACCTGGGAGCACGTGTAGCCTACCGTGATATTTAAGTAGGGTTAAACACTGCAGTTGTAAACTGATGTACGTATAGTGCACGCTCTCCATTGTTAGGCAGTCTAGAAACGGGGCTTTGCCGAACGTAGTTTATTTCATAATATCGACAGTTTTGTAAGTTAAACTTTTTAAAGATTGTAAGACAAATTTAATCTCTTTTCATTTTATCACATAATATAGCTACTCTAACTTGTCATTTTAAAATTTTCATCAGTTTCGTGACAATTTAAATTCAAAAAGTTGTCAGTATTTGAATCCTCAACTTCGAATTTTTTATCGCCAGACACGCAAATATACTAAATTTTTCCGGGGGCCTTCGCCCCTTGACCCCCACAAGGGGTTGCACCCCTTGACCCAACAAGGAAAAATTATCGTAATTATCGAAATATCGCGATAATTTTTGAACTATTTATCGTGACGTTAAAAAGCAAATATCGCCCAACCCTACTGCCATGCATGCAACAGGGAGTTGTTATGGAATGGAATGAGTTGGATGAAGGTTCAGGCAGGGTGCAGAAGATACATTACCCTCCCCTTGAACCCCAAAGGCAAAGGTAGTAGTCTTGCTACTGTATAAATGTCAGTCAGATAAAAAACAGTTCAATGGTTTAGCAACTGACAGTTTGAACCAGTATTGGTGCACAGAGTGCAGTGACAATTATGTAATGTGTAATACAGTGTTGTATGATTTTCACATCAAAATATATGCATTGAATAATTTAACATTCAAAGTGTAGCAGAACTTTCGAAGTCTGTGAACTTTGTCTCTTTCAAAATACTTTGGTTCCTGAGAGGAAAAAGTTTGAACCAGTTTGAACCAGTATTGGTGAACAGAGTGCAGTGACAATTATGTAATGTGTAATACAGTGTTGTATGATTTTCACATCAAAATATATGCATTGAATAATTTAACATTCAAAGTGTAGCAGAACTTTCGAAGTCTATGAACTTTGTCTCTTTCAAAATACTTTGGTTCCTGAGAGGAAAAAGTGCTATAACACAGGAAAAAGTGCTATATATTCATCTATGGACAATTTGACCATTTTGTATACAGTAGCATTTTGCAATGCAATACTGGATAAATAATTCTCTAGTATGGAGTGTTTGAAACGTTCATTCCTTAGTAGTAACTACCAGTGGCGGAGCTAGGGGTATTGGTCAGGGGGGGCGAGAATGGTCTGTAGGGGCGCTTTCGACACTATCTAAGCGGAGCGCCACCATTGGTTGGCGCTGAGCGTACAGAAATTTTTTGAGTAAAGATACACTCTAGATCGCCGGAAATGACCCTTTCCGGGCCTTGCTAATTTGCAGATAAACGAAGAATAAATAGGTTTCATCGCCATTTTGTCAGAAAATTACACCAACAAAATGTGACAAATGTCAATAGGTAGATGAGAGCACAATAAAAAAGTCAATAATCGCGAATAAGTAAAAAGTGGTAAAAAGCTGAAAAGGGCGCCAGCAGTCCATTTGAGTCCGTCAGGGGGGGGCATCCGCCCCCCCCTGACTGTATGGACGCTCCGCCACTGGTAGCTACTACTTCAAGGTCTGGATCATGCCAATGAGATGTGAGCTTTCATTTATCTTAAAATGTTATTCAAAAATCTCAACTCGGACCATCATGTTCCATCAGAGAAGCAGTGACAAACTTATGTTCTGTAAACTTGTCTTTATTTGCTACTTGAAGCCTTCAGTATGGTGGTGTTTGTAACTAGGCGTCTCCCCTAACTTTGTGCACTGCTGTGTTAAATACATGTACAAGGTAGATGCACATGTAAACACTGTAGTTGCTGTGTTTTACGTATCCTGCAGTGTTTGTAAGTTCTGTAATTGTACTTCAAAATAATTGTTTAATTAAAGAGTGACAAAGGGCCTGCGACAATTTTCCATGGGGATTGAGTGACCTAGTCTGTGATGCCGAGAGTTCAGGCTGGAGGGACACAAACTTGAAGGGGCTCTGGGACATGTATTGATATTGATTTGAGGGATTTAAACAAAAGGTTACCTCACAGTTTACCCAGCTATCAGTATCTGTAAGAAATATTTCGCTATTTGAATTTTTTTCAACAGTAGTGCAAATTTGACTTCTTTTTCTTACTTATGCAAGAAAAGGATACTTTGTCCATTTAAAGTGAAGACAATTTTTCATTAAAAATGTTCAACAAAAGGAATACTATTTGTAAACATCAAAAGGGTAAGTTTTGTTTTTCTCACAAAATGAAAAAAAAATCTGTTTTGTTACCAGCAAAAGAGTAGTTTGTAAGATGTAATTTAGAAAAGGTGCACCCTTTAGGTTTTCACAAAACTGAGAGAGCATGAGTCCACAGGCTTTACTTCTCTGGACCTAACGTTAGGCCACTTAGGCCTAGATCCATTGCTCGTTCTCAACATCCCAGACGTGTCCTCCATTTCAATGTGTCAAGTGCTACTAAGTACTAGGCCTACTAGCGCTGAAAGTGGACTCTTTCTTTTGTAGTCGATTAATCACATAGCTCTTCTCGCGATTAATCGGTTACAGTAATGAAGTCATCACTGTCATTCTTACATTGCAGATATAGTCTTTATTTGTTCTTTCATTGCTTAACGTGTGGTGTCTAAATCATGTTAAAACATCTACCAAAGAAACACTGTGAACAACTTTCAATCTACGTTGTTTCTTAAAATCCTTCATATATGGTAAATAAAAAACTTTTTAATGTATCTACGAGGCTACTACAACTACTTACACTAATCAAAGCAAACGTGCAAACAATGATGTAACACCTTGTAACAGTGTTATGATTAGTACAGTATGCAAGTTTTCTGTAGTTCAAGGACGTTCAACCTTCTAGGCTAGGCTCTAGCCTACACGATAGCAGGCACATATTTTGCACATTGAAATTAAATTACACCGCAATTGACACACTCGATCAGGCATCGATAAATGTGAATCAGGCCAGTAATGAAGTATGTAAACATGTTTGAAGAAATGACAAATACTTTGGCAATCATAAAAGATTAATAACTTAGGAATTTGCGATTATGTACAATGATCAAACATTGCTTGGACTGAATTTTGCACTGCAGAACAAGCGTATTACTGACAAGTAAACCCATGAATCAAATCGGAGCAGGTGCTTGCCAATTATTTACACAGCACAGTGCTAGTGTAGCATTGTGAGAACCTGTAAATTTTGCGACATTTGCTGACAAACTGTTTTGGTGTGGTTTTTGAATGGCTAGGCTATTTCCAAAAGCAGATTAGTTGTCGCGCTTACTTGTTACTGTTAGAAACTTGTAGTCGAGTAATTGCAACTTACTGTAGGTTTTGAGCACGATTAATAGAGCTTCCAAAGTGTAATGACGACTACTGGCGATTAATCGATTACGACTATCAGCACTAAGGTCTACTACTATAGTACTTAGTAGCCTTCGACTTGGGCTAACTTTGGCTAGCTTAGCCCTATAGTTCTAGCATAGGTCTTACATACAGGTAGGCCTAAGGACTAACTTTAACGTATGCCACACCGTATCTGTAAAGCCTGATTTCAAGTAATTTGCCCCCAGGCCCAAATACATTGTAGCATAGGATATGCTGGGAACACCGATGTGCCTTACCGGGTCCTAACCCCTTTAATGCTTGGATCGGGTTATAGACCTAAGATTAGAAGTAAGAGAAACTTAAACAACAAAACATTACCTTGATATGACATTAACACATATTTTTAATGACTGAGCTGCCCTATATCTTCGAATCACAATCCAGAGATACATTTATGAAATCGATCGTCAATGCAGTACTTCTATAGAGCAATCCTGGTTTTTAGCCATGATTTACATTAGGCTATGCACCGACTACTACTCGAGTTCATTACACTTCGTTCGAAAGTGCTTGATTTGTGGCCAGAATACCGCAAGACAAAGATCTTAATATATTTTTTTCTGTAAATTAAGTTAAAAATGGAAACTTATTAGTTTTTGAATATTAAATAGTGGCTGGTAAAGTATTATTACAAGTCTATTGTACTTGGAATTAATTAAAATTAGAAGAGTTTGTGGTAATGGTCATATTTGTTCTCACCTAGGTGCGAAGAAGTACGTAACAATAGCAACAGTATAAACGATCGATAGACACGAGTGAAGTACTGTATGATCTCCTCGGTATACCACACACTTAGTTTATTTAGCTCTCTGCTTTCGGCATCCACAGGCCACAATTCAAATTGCACAGCTTGCCTCCAACTTGGGATGGAGTTCCTGTAAATTGATTCTAACATGGGGCAGAGCTGGCTTGAAATCATGTAATGAGGATGACATTGATATTCCTAACATGGGTTGGTTGTAGCTTTGGATGGGAGGGGGGGGGGGGGGGGGTAAAAGTACGTATACCTAGAAATTTACAAGGACGCATGAATGGGGAAAAAATTGCACACGTGTGTGCACAAAGTCGCTAAGTAAAATGTACGAGGAAATGATAGTACAATATTGCATCTAATCCCCTTACCATAACAAAATTCTCGTCCTCCCCTTTAAGATATTCCCCCAAAACAGATGTCATCTAACTTCTGCCCCTCCCCCCCCCCCGCCTCCCCTAAATTCCAATTGGTAGCAGAGGATAGAGTCAATATGCATGGTGTCATGAAAAGTCATATCAATGTAAGCGTTAAATGAACTTTAGTTTGGCTTCCCCCTCACACTGGTCAAGTAACCGTGACCAGCGTTTCAGGTGTTTTATAATGGAATTAACGATTCAACACCCTTTAGAATCATTGATGTTCTGTATTTATTTCTCTTTTGAAGCAAATTAGAGTAGGCTACGTATTGAGTAAGACGAATCATGAGAGACGTTTGTAATATTTTATCAATACTTAAAATACTTTAATTGGTCTCAATGCCATTCAGAAAGTCTGTAATTACCAAATTATAACGAATCTTGTCGCAATCTCACTAATGTAAATACTTCGATCCACGATAGCACAATAAATAGGAAATTTTGCGGACATTTACTGACTTCTTAGATTTCTCTTCCATGACAATCCTGATGAAACTTGTAAGCAGGAAGTATCAATATGGACACTTGGCTAGAACCAATACTTGATATAAATGCCTTATACAGAGTGTAAGAAGCCTTCCTCTTTTAGTCGAAGCAACAGCGCTACAGAAGTCAACACCTTGCAAACATGTTTGAAGAATGGAACTTTGGCAGCAGTCTGGGGGGGGGGGGATGGGGAACTTATGAAAACCTAAAATATAGTCACCATTTGACTTAATTTGGAGGGAGGACCCCCAGACCCCCCTATACATGGGAGTTGGCCTCGATGACCACACGGCAGCACCACATCCTTCAAAATATACTTCATTCACGTCTGCCCCTCCCAAAAAGGTTCAGGACACTACCTCAGTCGGGGTAATTTAACTTATTCCTGGCACCACCATACCCCTCACCTTTTCCACTCATATGAATTTGAATGTCCTCTGTGTAACTTACTCCTGGCACCATCATGCCCCTTACATATCCAACTCCTGTCGAAATGTGCTGTGTAACCTATTCCTAGCATCAATATACCCCTCTCCTATCCCACTCCTGTTGAATGCCCCGTTTGACTCATTCCTGGAACCAACGTTGGCCTTCCCTATCCTATCTAACTGTCCTCTAGAGGACAGTTAGATAGAATCGTGGATAGGGATTGGAATAGGAAAGTTACACAGCTGTGTAACTTTCATATACTTAGCATCACCACACCACTCTTATTTGTGTAAATGTCCCCTGTGTAACATATTCCTGGCACCAACATGGCCCTCTCCTATCCCTCTCACCTAAATATCCTGTGTAACTTTTAAATACCTAGCATCAGCATGTCCCTCTCCTATCCCGCTCCTGTCAAATGTCCCGTTTGACTCATTCCTGGAACCAACATGGCCTTCCCTATCCCAATCCTATCTGTGTAAATGCTCTCTGTATAACTTTCATAATCTTGGCATCACCACGCCACACCCTTATCTGTGTAAATGTCCTGTGTAACGTACTCCTGGCACCAACATGGCCCTCTCCTATCCCGCTCCTATCTGTCAAATGTCCCGTGTGACTCATTCCTGGCACCAACATGGCCCTCCCCTATCCCAACCCAATGTGTCTGAAGAAGATGGTACATGGTTAACGTTAAACTAATGTTTGAGTGAGATTGTGGGTCACAATTTAGAAGAACGCTCAATTAGGAGTGGCTGGACTCCTTAATCTAATACACAGACCAATAGCTCGGTACCTCATGTGCAATGCAAAACTTCAACAACATGTTTTCAAATGCACTACAAATTGGTTAAGGACTAAACTGTTCTGAATATCATCCATAGGTGTGTCTTGTTGCATATATATAAGTTACAAACTGCTTTGGTAGAGATTAAGAATTTCAGAGACATTGACTATCGGGCAATGTGCTGAGTGGCAATACATCAATGTAGCCAATAGTGGCATGCATTCCTGAGAGTTCGCATATTTTATAGCTGAAATATCGTAACACCAGAATCGTTATAGAAAACACAACAACACAATTGCTTGACTTGTTCATTGTTTTCCACACTTTCCCTTGTTGATAATATGACAGTCCATTAATATATATATATATAATATCGTAACCCAATACAGAGAATATCTGACAAATTATAGTCGACTGTGTAATTACTTTTAAGATTCTGCACATTACCCTCCACCGAATTTGCTGTTTTGTTGTACACTATTAGACCATCTATGAGGTAATTAGAAGATCATAATCTTATAGGCTACCTGTTAAGTTATTTACAATACAAATAAGAACGGTGATTACTGTATTTAGGTTACATCCCATTTTACAAATTGTTATTCGAAAAAGGAATTAAACAAATAAAAAAAAAAAGAACCAAAATGCAGCGAAAATTACTTGGTCTGTCACCATGACAACTTGTAAACACAAAATGATAGTCATAACATTATCGATGCCACGCTATGGATTTTCAAAGAGATGCTGATCATGTCATGTTGTAAGATAAGCTTTCTGACCATATTTAAGCACATCTGATATTTTTGGTATCACTGACTGCATGGTTCTGTTAAAAGAGATATCTGCTGTTAGTAATGTCACTTAATACAGATTTAGTTAGACTTAGTAGTTATTACTTGTTTACTAGAGACATCAGCTTTAAATTTTTACCAATTGTAAATAAGAAGAAATACTGTGAAAAAAATAACAATGCTGATAAAATCACTGAGTCATGCAACATAGTGTCTTTTTCCACTAAAGTGATATAGTCAGTATTGCGAAGTTCGGACACCCCTAAGAAATACACGATTTCACCATGACAACCTATAGCAACAGCCAATTTCACGAAAAACTACGAAGCTACAGTTATTTTCTCTCCAAAATGACCTGTGTGCAAGTAAGTACTTACATATTTGTCAATAAAATGACAAAAATGAGATCTATGAAGTCTGTTATAATTACTGAAAGAGCTACTGCGCCACCAATTTTATCACCAGCGCCACACTATGGGCCGGGTGTCCGAACTTCGCAATACTCTAGCAAAGAAATACCAGTTAAACAATCACGAAGAATCTTCTTGGAATACAACGTGCAAACAGTTTGCAGGAAAGAAAGTTTGGCCGTGTATCGTAATATAACACACTTCTCCCACCATATCAAGTATATTTCAGGTGATTTATACCAGAAGATATAGTTTTGGGGTGTTTTAAGGCTTAGGTGTCCGAACTTCGAAGTGTCCATGATACTATTGGCTGCATCTCAGCAGAAACACAGTGAGTGAAAACATGTTTCATGCCAACATTAAAATTGAAATATTGGCTTTATAAACCTAGCATCCATCACTTGACGTGTGCCAATAATTAATCAATGTCAGACGAATGCACCCTTATAAACCAATCACATGTGACCGATCTACGGACATCAGTTTTCGGGTGACTTTCCAATTTTCCCCGCACAATAAATTTGAATTTTTCTATTGGTCAATAGCCTGTTAAGTTGGGGTCAACCTTTTGAATAAAATGTCCTAATGGTTGGTTACAGTGGGGAAATAGTTTGAGAACCATGGTTATTTTACAGTGCAAGGCAATCTTAGATGTGAAGAATAGTGTTCAACATTATAGCATTATGCAAAACAAAAATAAAAAAAAATTGAATAATTGAGATGTAAATTTAATATTCTCTGCCCTTTGAACAGGAACCCCAACTTGTACTACAATCCTTATCTTAACATGCCATTTTCCAGAATTACTCGTTTGAAGTTGTAACATTTTGCACCACAAGGGAAGTTAGAACAAGCAGGTATCATATCATAAATGCAGATTGACAAAGATATGTGTTTTTTTTTTACACTACTGTTTTGGGGAATATTTCCTACTTTTTATGGCAGAGCTGGAATAACTTATACAATAATAAAGAATATCAGTGTATTCATATTTGGACGAGTCCATTTTCTAAAGACAAAAACTAAACAAAGAAAAAACTAGACAAAAACAACAATTTTGCTGAAAACAAAATATATGTTGTGGAGGTTCCATCTATGACAACATCTGTCTTTGGTTTTTAAAGTTCACTGTTGTCAAATTGAATGTACCTCAAAAATGAAGGAATCGAATGCCAATATCAACATGGTGATTAGATTACATTCTTTGTCTTTAAAAAACAAACTTACTTTCAAATTTATCCTTCCAAAGCAGTTTATTCAATCCAATTGTTAATGGAATGGACAAAAGAAGTTCAGCAACTGGTACGGTTATGTTACAGTCACAGACATTGGTTCTAAAGTATGTCACATTGTTTTACTTACTAGATATATAAATTCAATCATTTAAACAGAGATTTGACCCAAAAAACAGAAAGATATTCAGGAAATACCTTAATTTAAATGCAACATATGTTTGTTAATAAACCAGCAAAAGTTGATAATAAAGTGCATATAAAATGCGTTAACTTCTTAGCTAAGTTAAGTAAGTGGAATGAACCAAACGAAAAAACCTGAAAACATAAAAAAGAAAAAATGATCAAGATGACAACACTTTGAATATTCATAGCTGCGGCTATCTGATCGTGAATATTCAGTGAATATAAAGCTATATGGTCATGAATATGCAGATTGGATATAAAGCTATCTTGTCTTGAATATTCATAGTGGCGATACGGCTGTCCTGGTGTAGCTCTTGACCCGGGAGAACAGAAGTGGATTGAAAGTCGAATGGTCAAAGTCTGAGACTGTTGCCAGGTTAGAAGACCTTGAAGATGGAAAAAAAAGAAAAGAAAAATTATCAAGCTCAATAAAATTAAGTAAACACGGTCTCTCTGAAAGGTTATCTTTTCCCAAAGAAACTTACACATCCTGGCTTCTCTTTATAGTTTCATCTTGTGAGAAGTCAACTCCATAATAGTTTAATTGACATATTAGACAACAAAACTGTAGAGAGCAATATGGTATAATATATCAAGATATGAATCCAGACAAATAGAGAGATGCAAATTTTTTAGTCACCATTAACGCTAGTCACCTCCAAGGCCCATGTTCCATTTATCATGGAGTCTTATCTAATATTATCCATAGTTGCAGATGTACACACTATTAAACCCACCACCTTATAAAAATAATTTAAAAAAAAATACACGACTGTATAAACAGTCAAGGTTGATTATAAAATTCATAGACAGTTAAATCTACCCTCATAACGTCAAGAGTAGACGATTGCTATGTTTATAACGCAATGAGGATACATCATAAACTAGAAACTCCTTAAATTATTCAGGGGACCAAACTGGATCAGATGTATACAGTCTGCTTTAACTATGTTGATGTTAACAACCAGGGATGAGCCTGGGGTGAAAAAAAATCACGGAACTTTGCAAAAATTGCGGTATAGGCTCCAGTTTGCGTATGCTACAGTGCGTTAGGGTAAAAGTTTTTGTCCCGAGGTAGAAAAGAAATCACGGATATTCCGCGAATTCGCGGAAAAAGCTCATGGCTGAACAACACTGTGTCTCCTATCTTGAGAAGAATATTACCAACTGCCTGAGTGAGAAAGAATGGAAAGTCTATTAGCAGTGAACTTACGCATATCTCGTTTCGCAAGAGTAATGTTTCCACTCCAGTTTGGTGTTGTTGTGCCTGCTTGAGCCAGATACTTCAAATTCCTGGTGAACGACAACAAAAAGTGTATATTAATGCTAGAAACTGGATAACCAATGACTTAGGGGAATAAGCGGTAACTGCATAGGAATCAATCACTGGAAATATGTTACACAGCTGTGAAAATTAGGGGGAGGAATGGCCAAGGGACTCAACTTGTTACAAACTACACATGGTTAAACAGGGGGAGATACAAGGAAGGTTCTCCATATAATTGAAAATAGTTACTTACGAAGCTGAGAAAATTAGTAAGAGGGAGCAATGGCTAAGAAAGAAACTCACTACAAACTACACAGGGAAAAACAGGGAAGATTCTCCATTTCACAATCAACATAGAACAGTCCTTCCTGGGGCATCCTTTGATTTCATCTCCATCGCTTGCCTTGCGTTATTGTGTCAGTAGTGAGCTTGTCTGTCACACTTTATTGTGTAGCAAGTTGTTCATCAGTCATTCATTCATCACTGTTCCCTTCCTGTTTTTCTTAACCACTGAACTTGTCTGTTCCCTTTTATGTTGTCACTCACCATTCATCCCTCATTCTTCCTCCTCCCCCTGCCCCCTCCCCCCTCTCTCTCTCTTTATTTCTGAGTTTGTCTGTTCCATTCCATGTGGTCACTCACCATTCATCCCTCACTCTTCCTCCCCCGCCCCCTCCCCCCTCTCTCTCTTTATTTCTGAGTTTGTCTGTTCCATTCCATGTGGTCACTCACCATTCATCCCTCACTCTTTCTTTCCTCTCTCTCTCTTAATTTATGAGTCTGTCTGTCATCTTCCATCAATGACATAGTTTAATTCCATGATTACTTTTTGAAATGTTTATGGCAAAATTTACAGTTATCAGTTTCAAACTAGCTGCCCAATTTCATTCCTTTGGATGAATCATACCCAACTATAAAATTTTGCATTGTTTACTTTCCTTGCACAAACTGGACCAATTGCATATTTCTCCATTGTAAGACTAGCCTTTTTCCATGACAACTTAGTAAAGTTGCCACAAGCTACATTAACTTGGGCTAGTCTAGCCTATTTTACTTTTTTTTATACGTGGACCAGGAAGTTCTGTACTCAAGGCAGCCGACCAAAATATTTCACCGAGAAGGCAAATCAAATTGAGAGGTAGATTTCCTCCTCATTTGATCTAATCTAGGAGCCTGATGTGTCATTACGACTTTTCTTCATCGCAGGAATCAAAGAATTACAAATTCGGGGCATTTCTAGGATACAGCTGTGGGGGGGGGGGGCATTGTTTATAATCTGTTGCTCTGTGTCTACGGAAATTAAAATGTGGGTTGATATGTACAAGATTCCATAACAGCGATATTCAATTCACCCTTTGAAGATAACAGGTTAAGATACAGGCCACTCACCACTCTGAAAATCTGCTCTTTCAAGATAGAGCTATTATTGTTTCTGTCTGATCTTCTCTTGTACCGTTGGTATCCACTGTCTGTTTCCTTTCTCTCTTGTTGAAGAACTGCCGAGAGCTACAAAATATGATAAATCAGGACAGAACATCTTGAAAATTAGCAATACTCAACGAAAAAGGCTGAGAAGAAAGTTTGTAGAAGACAGAAACATCAGGCCAACTTACTTTTACACAAGACAGAATTGTCTTAAATATCACCTTATGTGTCTCATTTTGAGTGACATTACCAAATGAGGCTGTATAAAAACACGGAATGGACGGGTCTCTTCAGTATAATAAATCTCAGAGCGGTCAAACTGGGTAAAGTTCTTGCTTTGGATGATCTTGGAACCCATGCAGAGACATATTATTATGTTCCTTCATAGTGTTACAATCACTCAAAGTTCTTTGAATGTCATTACCTGTATTCATTACAAGAACTGAGCTTTGAATTAGCTAATGAACTAATATAATACCACAAAGAAGCCACGGTCCTGTTGTGAAATAAACGAACTCACTTCGGTCACTCAAACACAAGCTGAGGTCTTGTTTTCAAACTAAACAGACATCCATCTAGGAGATAGAGAGCCTGAAATGGCTGCTAGACCTTGAGACAGATAGCCTTGAGTTGCATGATCATATGATAATGACACTTACCGTGTTTCCTATGCAGCGGTAATGTCCTTTAACGAAGCCTTCGCCAGATACCGACTTCGTTTTCAGTCTGGACACGACTTCCTTTGGCGACTCTGGGCTAGTCATCATGATGATAGCACCTTGACAGGCAGTGAGAGGATATCACAGAAAGATTAATGAATATATACATGTATGTATATATATATATATACATTTAGTCATATGTGGCCGGTTCTTAGAATAAAACACTCGTATTACGTTTTCCCGGTAGCTAAAGTTCAAACCTTGGAACCTATTTTGACCGGTTAAACCTTCCTCTTACTCCAGGAGGATGAAGTGAAGTCGCAATGTTTGTGATGTCATATGGACAATTCTCTTCAACAGCTTTGCTGATTCCATTAAAATCTTTTTGGTTATTTATCCTTGAGACCTTTGGAATGTTTCTTTAGCTGTCAAAAGTTCTCGGTATTGAGTATTTCAACCAATCAAATGCCACTATTTTTTTGTTTTCCTCTATGTATAAATGATTCAAATATTGTATAAATAAGAACAAAGACATTTTCAGCTAAATTTGCCTTGATGACATCATTCACTCACCTGTTGATGAATGTTGATGAATGTGCTAACTAGCATCAATAATGTTCAAAATAGCACCAATAATGTGCAAAATAGCACCAATAATGTGAACAATCCATATATTTGTTCACAAAGTGCCACGTGGGTGTGGTTTTGACCTAAGATGTAGAAAATGACCAACTACTTTGTGAAAAAAACAAACACCTTCAACACATAAGACCATCCCTTCATGCACATACTGCATACTAACCAATATTGTCTTTACTCTTTATTTTGTAAAAACCAAAGGTAAATAAAATATAAATCAGACCCACCATCGGGAAAGACACGAATGAAACGATAGTACTCCACAAGATACCACGGTTTGTAGGTCTGATCGATGTAGGACTGTTCTCCTTGGCGTACGTAGGTCATGCGGCAAATGTAGACCCCGTCAAACCGCAAATGAGGGCGCTGCAGAAACATATGGCGCCACGTTATGCAGTCCTTGGCTAAGAAAACACCGCTGCCCCAAATCCTACTCATGGGGGAACAGAAAAAGAAACACAGGAAACTTGATACAGAAAAAGAAAAACATGAAACTTGATACAGAAAAACTTGATACAGAAAAAGAAACAAAACAGGGAAAAGTTGATACAGCGTTTTGTCATGTCCACGGGGTAAGCTGAAAAAAAACCCCTGATCCATGTTACTTAAACTGGGCAGGCTTTGGCAATGCATTGTGGGCATTTCTGATGAGGATTGTTGAGATCATAATGCACTGAAGTATGCATTGTTATGTATAAGGTCGAGGAAGAAGCCAGAGTTGCCACTTTGGCGTTTTAAAAAGCCAAAAATTACACATTTGTCATTTTTCAAATTTCAGTGGCCAGGGGAAAATGAAACCTCCCCCCCCCCAAATAGCAATTTGACAGAGTTTTTTCCCAGCATGTCTTGAATGAAGTACAAACTTGAGAGAAACAGTGGCTGAAAATCTCTTAAAATCCCTCATAGAGACCTCACTGCTAACATTGAAATATTCCTTGCTTTGATGATAAGCTTGGCGATACTGACACATTTCTAAAATGATTCAAGCTTCAGGTTATGTCCATGGGGTACGCTGAAAAAAAACAACCCAATCCATGTAACATAACACGGTCTTAAACTGGGCAGGCTTTCTGATGACAAATGTGGAGATTTTAATTCACTAAAGTCTGAATTGTTATGTCTAAGGTCGAGGAAGGAAGCCAGCGTTGCCACCTTGGTGTTTTTAAAACCAAAACTTACGATTCGAGCTTCAGGTTATGTTCATGGGGCATGCTGAAAATCTCTGGTCCATGTTACTGTAAGCATTAAACTCAGATGGTTTCTTCTTATGAAAGTCACAAATATTACTCCATTAGAAACCAGGGCAAATTATGCACATTGTAATTAAGGTTACAGGGTTATCAAAAACGTTGGTCTGGGTTGAATGGAACATAGAAATCCTTTGAATGGCGTAGCCAGCTGATTGTAACCATTTTATGATGTGTGTAGCAGCGGTCTTTCAAGTATTTCTAAAAGAACCTGTCATACTCGGGATTTATAGAGTAGGCTAGTAAAGGTATCATATTTCACTTTAGCCTTTGAGTCACTCACATCTGTCAAGGCCTTGTTAACTAGTAAAGGTGTCGAGAAATTGAGATAAACATTCCATCAGTATGACTAATTTTGTATTGTTTTTTGGCAGCTTTGTTCATTTCCTTCACTGAGACTGTACACAACAACACAAACATGGGGCATGTTATTGTTGATACAAAGTTCTCAACCTTTGCATAATCTCCTCCAAATATTGTGGATTTTTCATGACTTTCCAGGCCCTGAACAAACCCTTCATCTATCAATCATCAAGTAATATGAAGAAAAGAATAGACAAAAACATCTATAAATACAAAGTTCTAAATTCTTAAAAATAATTTTCCTTGCTTATTTATGACATTTATTTCACAACCAAAGAACATGCCTTTAATAATAGTTGACTGTTATTTCCAGAGTACTTCCTTTCACTGACCTTTGACAGACAAGTCTCCAAATCTCTTCATCTCTGGTACAAATGTAGAAACCACGACAGACCATTGACAGTTGCTCCAGGGACCGGAGGTCAATGTGTGATGACACGACCCATCGAAACACCAGAAGGAGAAGCTCGAGGGGAAGCTTGGAGATGTGTGTTCCCTGAAAAAGGTGAAAATATGTGTTCCTAACAGTAAGCATACACACACACACACAAAATAAATCAAAAATAAATAAAACTGAAAAACAAAAAAAATTGAAAAGCAAAGCATCCTTCAGGGAATAAGTTACCTGGTATGACAACACAAAATGCTATGTAAAATGCTATTAATATTTTTATTATTTTAGGTTTACAGACTTGTTCAATGCCAAGGCCCTCTCACACGACTTTACAACTTAACCCTGTTCATTGGTGACTTGTAACACCTACACACCAAAGTGTGCACAATTCAATCAATCTCTCCTGAGGCACCACAGTGCACCACAACCATGTGTCCCCATGGGAACTTCCCATAGGGTGCTGCCACAAAACCGGTGCTCGCAACTATATTTACAAGTTACCTCGCAAGTCCCCATTTATACACCTGGGTGAAGAGAGGACATAACGCAGTGATCTGGCCAGGGCTCGAACCTGTAATCCTTAGATCACAAGTCCACTGCCTTAACCACTACGCCCCCTTAAAAATGCTATGCAAAATGCTATGCAAAATGAGCATACTGCTATACAAAGTACTGTAGTTTGATCATGATTAGATGCATAGCAGAACCATAGTATTTTATAAGAGACAAAGTTTGGACATAGCCATCAAAACTGCTATGCAAATTTTTTACACTAAATTGTCCCCGTCCTTGAATTTTTCCCCAGTCGTGATTCGTTCTTGAGATGTGAGGTGATTGATGACGGCTGATTTTATGCTCTGTGTTGAAGGAAAAAAAACTCACCTTCTGCGGAAACTGTTTCTCGCAAGTTGACCTCAGATTGTTTATGCTCATAGCACTGAGCTGAGATGTAACATTGTTGACTTCTCCTTCCTCTCCATAATCTGATGCTCTGCCAAAAAAACAAAACAAATCAAGTTCTCTTTTATAAATTCTACTATTTGATTAGTTACCTTCTGTGTACCACCAACATGTTTTCATTGATCATCTCATTCTTCAATGTCCTACTTAGAAAAGGTCTACGTTTATACCATCATCCACTTTCCTAACAATTCATGGGTTATTTATCGTACTGCACAATGAAATACTATCCTGACCTACAAATATTCATATTCTGCTGTAAAATGAAAAAGAATAAATAATAAGTTATTTTTAGACTGATAATAGGGTCATGTAATCACTGCATCTTGAAAGATTTTCATGGTAAGAAGAACGAGAAATATTTTCCAATCTTAACAACAGAGATTTATCCAAAGTGTAACATGAAATAGATACATAGTTTGTCACAACTTTTGAACGGCTTAAAATGGTTATCAGCTGGCATGCAACATGGCTTACTCTCAAATAGCCTCACAACCTATGAACACACCAAAAAATATCTCATTCTGCAAAGAGAGAAAGAAATAAAACTACTATAAATGCTTGGTATCCTAACCAAAAATTCTGTAATTGTTAACCTAACATTGATAGTTTCACAAATGTACTGAAAAATGTTTTATTTTTCCCATTTAAAGTTGAAAATACAGATTGCTGGCTGTGCTGATCGTTCAAATTAGCATATATACAATAAACTGCATTATCCTTGTTCCACAATGGTGCTATACTGGTGTCAAACAGTGCAAAGTATACTTAAAAGATGGAATTCATACAAACTTCCTCTCGATGATGAAATATGTTTGTACTTACTCATCAGATTCACTACTGCTGTTATCTGAAATATGATAAATAAATTGCATTATTGGTATGTGATAAATATATTGCATTAATGATATGATAAAGATATTGTATTAATGCTATGATAAACATGTTGCATAAATGGTATAAAAATGACATGATAATTTTATCACATAGAGGAGATGATGTTTGAATCAGACACACACAAGGGGCAGGTACAGTAAAACTCTTAATCTTCGCCACTGCCAAGATGGCCTCCCACAAATGACCGGTTTCAGATATGGCCTTAGTAACAAATATAGAGGGCATTTGGTAATAGTTTGCTACAATCCTGTGCAACCCAGATTGTACAATGGACCACTGCAGTAGTTACTGCTATTGTACTGGACAGCTCACAGGCTGGACTGAAGATGGTATGTACCATCAAATCTAACAAAAAACGTGTAAATGAGCCCATATAACACTTCTACAAGAAAATAAGCTGAATTGAATTGTTGGCTCACCATCAAATCCAGAGATACTCTGAATTTTACTCTCAATGTCTGGCACAAGTTGGACGGCTTGTCTGTAGAACTTGATGGCTGTGAAAGATACAGAGCGACCTTTAGCATGTCACTGATGTAGTGACGAAATAATTTCTATGGCTTTAACAATGGACCATCAAAGACTCCAAAATACATACAGTATTAAATATTTGCTCGTTGTTTAGCATCAAAATTTACATAATGTATTAAATGTTTGTCTAACCATTGGAGTGACCTAGATCTGTTTACTTGCCTCCTCTCACAATACTACTCCAACCTCAATTGGATTTACATCCTCCAGGTTGAATGAAAATTACCATGGCAACATCTTATTGGGCTGTGGTTGAGAGCAGTTCTGCTGCCTCTCACCTCTGGTTTTTTGATGATATGCTAGAGAATTGCAGTGGTGTGCAATGATCTTTATTGTTCACTTTCAAGTACTGCTAAATTAAGTACGTAAAACTTTATTGCTTCATAAAATCGGAAATTTCGATACTCGCACATTATATAAGAAATACAAAAATATATATATAGCTATATTCATATTTACAATTAATAACTAAAGAAGGTAAGATCAGGTTTAATAGTTAAAGACAGAGAGCCTACCCATCCAAGGACTATAGGCAGCCACCTAACGACTCAAATTGCTGTTGTAAAGTTTTATTGTCACACGAGGGATAAATGAATTAGGGTGCCGGTTAGTCTTCAGTTGAGGTTAGTCTTCAGTTGAGTCTCCTTTAATGATAGTAAGAGCATCCGGCGGAGCCGAAGCCTCAAATTCGTGGATGACGTCACACAGTTCTAATGCAGCCAATTTATATAACCTGAGCCAATCAGCCAATTGTAACATTGCACAGGTCCGTAACTCCAAGGTGTGACATAATTTTTCTTACAAATTTGGTAAAAAAATCTTCAGATCTTCAACTTGTTAACTATGTAAATGTACTGTAAGCAGTTAAGTCTCATTGGGGGATTTTAAAAGATTTTCAGCTACTCTTATCTCTCAAGTTGGTAGGACATTTGTTAACTTAGCCCTGTGATTTTAGGACTGTTTCCTACACATTCTAAAACTAGGCAGTACGAGGTCATTTCTGCAGCGCATTGGGCCGGCTGATAGAATGGACGGAACCAATCATGGGGAGTTTTCGTCTTTTCCTATGTACCATGTCGAAAACAATTCATTCCAGATGGAAACATGGATGGATATGCACACATTCTAAAAATAAGCAATAAAAGGCCATTTCTTCAGTGCATGGTGCTGACTAAAAGAACGTACATATTCAGTGTTCCATGTAGCCGGTATCGCCCCGCAAAATGAGACGCACTTCTACGCACTTGCTATGCAATTCCAAAAATGTTTAGCCTAAAAATGCGATGCAGTATATTTGCCAATGAAAAAGACAAATCTCGCCACAGTGAAGAAATAGAAGTTGGAGTTCGGTGTGAGGGACTCTTGGCCAAATTATGATCCGTCAAAAGCCATCTCGGTTAAATGCTCTCGTTGTGGGAAGCATGAGAAAACAGTCGCAAAATGTGCAACTCTAAGGCTGGGCGAAAAATTGCTATACAAAACCAATTATGTGTAGCATGTTTGTCTTTCTACTAGAATCGGCAGACTTTCAAAAACAATTGAATTCAGATGGAAAATTGGCATTACCTTCAAACATTTCTCCATTTCGTTCAGCATCCACACCTTGCATGAAAAGACTGTATGCCTGCAGTTGGGAAGGAAAAGAATTCGGTTTCACACAGAACAATGAACTACTGATTGAGCCCATATTGAACGACTGTTGTTTGTGAATGATGAGCAGGGCAAGATTTTAATTATTGCCCGGTTGGCCGAGACACCAAAAAAAAAAAAAAAAAAAAAAAAAAAAAAAAAAAAGATCAGTTTTGGGGTTTTCCATTGGATGATTAGATGTTTACATAAAATTCAGATTGCATGGTAACTAAATATTCCTTAACGTGAAAAATTATAAATTGGTTCTGTCCTCCATCCCTTAAAGAGATACTGAAATACAAAGTTTAAGTAAAAAATAGGGGTAGGACTTTGATCCACCAAAACGGGAATTAAACTTTAAATTTAAGCCACAGCTGGTGTTCTACTCACTAAACCTAACACATCTCTTCTACAGTGTCTAACTGTCCATATTAATCGTTCTTTGTATATTTTGGTACATTTTTGGACTACCAAGTTTGCAACCAAAAAGTAAGATCTATTTGTCCAAGGGACTAGGTCACATGCGCAATGATTTCATCATTACGATGTACAATTTTCATCCAGGAATAGGTAAAGTTCTGGAATACTCATTTATTCATCACTTAGTGCAACGTGACGGATGCTTTACATTAGAAATGTAAATTTCAGGCTATTGAACTATACAACGATCTGGGTTCCCTTTATCTGTGAGCCATGAATGACCTTCACTTGACGTACGTGGTTGTAAACGATCACAGCACGAATATGTTTAATCTGTTTCTACGAACACAGGTGGCTAAAGAGATAAAATTAAAATTATTCAGAGCTTTTATCAAACTTGGAAGATATTCCCGGGACAAAAAAACCCAGGTAATCCGGGGGACTGTCCTCAGAAATCAGGGATGTCTGGTCAGGGTCATCTGGTCACCTTAAAGATTATCTTTAATTGTTGAGCTAAATCCCACTCTCTCAGGCAGTTAGGGGGTCTAGATGTAAGTTGTATTGAGGGATATACATATGAATATCAGTCCATGGATTTGGTCGAATTGACACAAAGTTATAGCAAAGCTCAAAATGTACCATCAAATGGCGGTTATGATATTAAACAATATTACAGACCTTATCATCATGGGTGCTAGAGCCTTCCCCCAGCGAGGATGAGGACTTTGTTCTCCTTCTTCTTCTGCTAGATGTAGATGTATCTTCATCTTTTGAACTCAACTCGGCCTTCCATTGCTGACGAAAGTCTGACAGCTGATCTTCCAGAGGAGGCGAAGACGATGGTTCTTCATCTTCTCCATCTTCTTCTTCGTCACTATCCAATGGAGAAATCACATTTCCAATGTTTTCCTGATAAGAAAAGAACAAACAAATCAGTCTAGTCTAAACCTAGGGCAAGATCACACAAACATTATTTCATTTATATGTTTTTATTAAGCTTTTCAAACTGTTGACCTCAAACGACATTTGCAGCATTCTTACGAATGCAGGATTCTGCGTCCAGGGCACTATGTTTTAGCCAGGGACGCAAAATCTTCAAATTGCTTCCGTCCGGAGGATGCAAGTTTTTATTAGAGAACAAACCCAAAGTAAGTACACTCACAACTAGGCCTAGATGCAAAACAAAATACACTTTTGAAATGAACATCTTTCTTCTTTTCAACAAACCCTTCTTCTGAAAAGAACCAAAATTTCTTCCAAACATACCGATGATTGAAATTTTTAGAAAGCAAATGAATCATAACATTCATCCACAAGGTTAGCAACATTTCTATTACAGAGATTTTCATGAATGCTAAAATTAGTCAATGATGCCTGTCCAAAATTTCCAGTGATTTGATTGGCTAATAGTCCCTTACCCATTGTCTGCAGACATTCTTGCATCTGTAGTGCTCAATGAACACCAAACTATGCAACTACTTGTAACGTTACATTCCCGTGTAGTGATAGCAAAGTTTGTGTGCACTCAAATATCATAACTGTAGGCATTGTTGTCACACACAGAAGGTATATTTAGACAACAAACACTCATGTTACAAAGATGTGCTTGAACTGTTTCATCATGTAGAAATGTTTCTCTCCGTGTTGAGAGTTGCTACTTAATGTAAAATGTGCATTCATACTGTACCACAGTAGTTTCTTTCTTGCAAACTTTTTTTTCGGTCCTTTTAACTACGGGCTTCATTCAAATTTGTTTTGGGGTGCAACATTAGTGTGTAAACTATTGTACTTCATGCATCCTCTAAAGTAACCATTGAAGTTTGATTTTTAATCGACATTGCATAAAAAGTTATGTACATAGGCCTACTATAATTTTCATGCTCTGGTTGTTTGCAAACACTGCAAAGCGCCCAGGGTAAACGTTGGGTCAGGTTTTGAGGATTATGCATGTGTAGTTGAAACTCCCAAGTTCAAACAGGCCTCTGTACATGGGATATACAGTACTGAACTGTGTGGAATTTAGTGAGAGATATGCACTCTGTAGGTACGGGGATTTTGAAGAGTTGGAATCGCTGCAAAGGCAGAGCATGGAGCTACTACAGAGTTGGCAATTGCAGGCCGTACAAGGACGGAAGAAAGAGGGGCTGGACAGTGAAACTTGGTTGAAAGGGCAGGGTGGGCAAAAAGAGGAGCGGGGCGGAATGCCCCTGTAAGGCACTGGGCCATCTGCCCTATATATTGTGTCGAACATTCACAAAGTATAGGCAGTGATATGATCGCATCTTTACAACTACTCTAGTAAGGTAGGTCTCACAATAAACACAATTGGTGTTCGATCTGGACGCAAGCATTTTGTACGGGACGCATCCCTGGGATGAAAACTTTTTATCTCTAGTAACATTACTGCAACAGAAGCAGGGGAAGGATAGGCTAGTATGTATTTCATATAAATTGCAAAAACAGTGTTTCATGCATATCCATTTGGTGGAGAATATAATAGTCCATTGACTACTGCAAAATCATGAAATTGCCTCTATCCATTATCATCACATGAAATGCCTGAAATGCTTTGTAATGTAAATGTGAAGAAAAGGCCTTAAGGTGATGTGAGCACAGACAAAGTATTGTTATGCTGGATACAATTTACAAATGATTTATGCAATAATAGTACAGCCATCTTCAAGCAAATTTTGATAAGTGTAATTTGGTTCTATATGGCCGTGGATGATGCAACAATGTTTACAAAATTTTTACTGACTTTCTCAAAATATTATCGGGCTACCACAATCTCAGGACAAAAAGCCACACAGGCTCCTACTTTTGAGAAAACAATTTGTGGAGGACTGAATAGGGTGACCAGATGTTCGGAAATTAAAGGAATTCGTTAGTGGCAGTCTTTTGGGTATATATGCAAAAACACCATAATTTTTTTATTGCCAGTCCTAGTTTGGGGATTTTTCATCCAATGATACAGGACAAGTAAATTTTGGAACCTCACGCCAAATTAATCTTTTATAATTTGAACAGTGGAGAATAATGAGCGCCTGTGATGTCAACAGGGCACTCTGTTTTCAGGGGCTGCAGGGACGCTATCATGGCGCTACACTGTAGCGAGGAAATTCAACATTTCTAAAGTAGCCGGTGAAGTTGAAGTTGCAAGTTAGCAATCTTTTGGACAGTTGAAAGGTTCCAGAATTCTCTAACTAGGTTTTCATTATTATATGTTGTCTCGATATTTGTTATAGAGAGATTTTTTAAAATTATCACAGCCGTACGCAAAGTCTGTGCACATTTCTGTGTATTGTATCAAGGCCAAGCTTAGGGTGAGATCTGATCGGTTCTGACCAATGTGCCGCACTGACGTCACATCTCGACGTAAGTCAAATTTTCTGGCAGGACGGGCCAACATTTCAAGCACTCATTTTCCTTTAAGTACCCTGTCCTCCACCAGGCATTACCTCTCGTATGTATGTCTCGCATTTGTAAGAAAAAGGTTTGAAGCAAAGGTCCAACTAGCCAAAGCCTAAGTACAACTTCTTAAGTAAGTAGGTTTGAAGTTAAGCCTTAAAGTTATGCTGTATTGGCCCCAAGTATGCCAGATATTCAAATATGGTCACATTTGGTCTGATTCTTAAACTGGTCTTATTACCACCTTGTAAGAAATGTACCTCACAGGGACATTCATGCATCTTTTGTGTTCATTTAGAATGTCTGGGTACAATTTGGAGAACACAGACCCCCAGGAAAGTACTTTTTGAAAATTTCTTATAATTATAGCATGCTGTAATTTGGGGCCTATACATACTACCTTTAATTTTAAAGATCTGCTTTACTGGCTCCAATTATAGCACACTATAGCTAGGAAAGTTTTGCGATTACATAATCGACCTGCCACTGTCGTAAATCCACCTCAGGTTCTAAGATTAGCCTGCATAGCTTCTTAAAACCACCATTTTTAGGCTTTGTGTCAACAGTATGGAAACATAGTGTAGTTAATCATACAGCATTCACACAAAGACCCTCATACAAGAAAAAATATGTGGCAGGCGTTGCATTTGTAAAAAGAGGTCATTTTACTACTAAGGCAGGTCGATTACGTAAACTCTAGAAACTTCACGATATTGATAGCATGCTATAGTTGGGAGTCTATACAGCAGACCTTTAATATTTTAATAATATTTACATAAGTTAGGCTAGGCCTAATTGCAGCAATAAATTCCCCAGGTATTTCGCGTAAATCGATGGCACTTCCCTTCATAAGCACTGTTAACCTCCTTTACTAACGGCATTCTATAGACAGGGTGCTGCCATTCAAGCTGAAAATCATAAAAATATTTTGTCAATTTCCATCCAACCAATCCGTAGTGCCTAACGTACTGTAGTGTAACTTAAGTGACGTTGGTTTTATCCTACCACGGCCAAAACATTGCACATCTGGAGTTGTACGGAGCCTGGGTTTAACATTGGAATTGTAATTAACTTATAAATGTAAATATGAAACTACGGTTCGTACCATCTTTTGTGCAAGAATATTCAAATCTTCGTTTGATGGATTAGCTCAATCAACTAATTCACGGTCAGAATAGCGAGTAACACTTCCCGGGTAGCGATTTGCGATTCCGACTGCAGCCATTTTGTTCAAGATTTGTTTACAAGAAGAGCTCTGACCATAATCACTATGAGTAAATGCTATGTAACAAATTTTTCATTTTTAGCTCAGCTGAAAGCTGTCAGTTGAGCTATAGCGATCGTGCGATTTTGCCGAAATTCTTTTTGATGAAATATAGGCCACGTACAGATCCAGGGGCGTAGCGAAGGGGTTTTTGTTGGGGGGGTGGAGAATTTAATTTGCCGACGGATCTGGAAGTGGTGACTGAAATGGGGGAGGGGTCTAAGGGGAGGGGTGTCCCCCTTTTTTAGTTTTGAAACGTCCTTAGATGCAATCTGGTGCATATTTTAAGTCAAATTTGATTTGCCGACGGATTTGGAAGTGGTGACTGAAATGGGGGAGAGGTCTAAGGGAAGGGTGGAAATTTTTTAGTTTGGAAACGTCCTTAAATGCAATCTGGTGCATATTTTAAGTCAAATTTGGCACGGAAGAAGCTCCCATTCTCCTTTTCTCTATTCAGCTTTCCTTCTTTCTTCCCCTTCCGCTCTCTTCACCTTTTCTCCTTTTGCCGACAGACCCAAAATTTGCCGACAGCGACCAAATTATTGGGGGGGGGGGGGTGTGACACCCCCCCACACCCCCCCGCTCGCTACGCCCCTGTACAGATCACATGCACTGGTTATGAATTTTTTCAACTTTTAGTACTCATGACCAGAGTGCATTTTGGTGTGAGTAGAAAAAATGTCTTCCCATCTAAATTTGCCCGTCAGTTCAAAAAAAAGAAGAAAGAAATCCACACGCAGGAGACTTGATCAAGTCGAATATTTACTTGTTATGCAGGCTTGTTCGATGTCATATATGTGTATAAGAGGACTATACCTGGCAGATTTGTAATTTGAACGTTTCACCAGGACATATACGGCTAAAGTTGGAGCCGAGTCCGACTCGGGTATCTAACATTTCTCTGTGGTACGTCGATTGTGAACAAGTTGCAGACAGTGGCGGAGCTAGGGGTATAATTCAGGGGGGTCGAGAATGGTCTGTAGGGGCGCTTTTGACACTATCTAAGCGGAGCGCCACCACAGGTTGGCGCGGAGCGTACAGAAATTTTTTGAGTAAAGATGCTCCCTAGATCGCCGGAAATTACCCTTTCCAGGCCTTGCTAATTTGCAGATAAACGAAGAATAAATAGGTATCATCACCAACAAAATGTGACAAATGTCAATAGGTAGATGATAGCGCAATAGAAACGTCAATAATCGCGATAAAGTAAAAAGTGGTAAAAAGCTGAAAAGGGCGCCAGCAGTCTATTTGAGTCCGTCAGGGGGGGGGGGGGGGGGGCATCCGCCCCTGACTGTATGGACGCTCCGCCACTGGTTGCAGGTCGTTCTGTTATTGTGTGCGTGCAATGTTCGTGAGCAATTTTGTTTCAGCACAATTCTCCAGGTCATGTTAGCATATTTAGCAGAGGAATACTTG
>KN884718.1:103757-116156 GCA_000934455.1 Apostichopus parvimensis
TTGATGGTAAGTGAAGTATGATAAAATCGCATTGTATAGATAGCCATAAACATACCCGAGGTCGGAGTTAAAGAGCCAATTATAGGGAGGGATTTCTAAAGGAGAGGAATTTCTAAGTACTGAGGATTTTGGAGAGGAGCGGTTTCTATTGTTTGGGTAGGGAGTGTATGCATATGGTAGCATAAGCCCATAAAAGCCCCATTGTCGTACACACTAAATTGATCACAAAAGTAATATGGTCTCTAAGTCTATACCTAGATTTCTCACAGTAAGCTAAACGCTACCCGTCACTCACGGGATAGCTGACAAGTTGGTCATTCATGGCACCAACAGTTTTCCGTATCAAGGCAACGAAGATTGTAATTGCTATGATGAAGTTTTCGTCACTTGTAAACAAACTTTACTCAGTAGTCAACAATTTTCGTGTACGCTGCTCCTGTAAGGCCTGAAGGGGTCTAAATTGCCACAATTTACCGAATTTGTGCACCACATGTACTTCCATTCATGCTCTCCATTGCAAGCCACAAAAAACAAAAACAGATCCTGATTGATAACATATAAAAAAAAAGATGTTCTCCTACTGCTTTTTGACACTTTTCTTGAGCTTGGCGAACACTTTTTTTCACCAGTTGACATCTTTTGTGTCGACCTCTCTACCTGAGCTGTTTGATGTAATAATATTGTGACATATTGTCATACTTCCAAGACGGCGACGAAAACTTTTTTTTTTCGTAGCACAAACAAGGAACCGTAAGAGTATGATAAAACAAGAACCCATCAGACACAAAAGTTTAAATGTTAATTTGAATTTAACGGAAAGGAACTAATGTTTCTAAAAAAGATAATGATGATATGGAAGAATGGATGGAGACTCATACCGGAATATCCCAATTATTTACAGTTACGATGGGATATATCTGTTGTGATTAAACTTTAATGCAATAGTCCTAATACGGCAAAAAATAACAAAACATAAACAAAATAAATACAGTTCTTCGTATGTAAGTATAGTGAATGCGCTGCAAAAAAAAAAAATCTTATGCCAGACTTCCGATTGAAGACGTGCACGTACGTGTACTGGCTTCACGTTTTTGTGTACGGTATTAGAAGCGGAGTCATCAATCTAGGGCAATCGGCGCTATAGAAATCTATGAGTAGAACTAAATAGTAGACTGTAGTGAAAAGAAACACTTAGGACAAGTAAGTGATGGGTTAATCATTTCCAGGGGTGTCAATGTTTCCATTTCTTTCCGAAAATATTTAAGCTCCGCAACAACGTCATAACCGGATTCCAAAGCGAGAACCATCAGAGGTGCTTTAATTGAAATAGATGGCGCTGTTGATGTTTGATATGCGGACTCGTGTGCAAAAGCTACCATACAAATGTGGAATTAAGGTGGAGCTATATCAATGCGGAAATTAGATCAGAGTCAATCTGCAGAGATCTCTTACTGAACTTCAATTAACTATGAGATGCCACCTCCTTTAGCCCCTTGACATGGCACCCTAACATTTAATATAAATACAGGATAAAAGAAAATGGTTGCACCATAAATAACTGAACGATCAAGTTACCCATTTTGTTTTAACTTTCATATCCCTTTTAATATGTAGCAATTTTCGAAGTCATGATCAAATGATAAATTCGAGACACAAATGTCGTTATCTTCCATAATAATCATCACATTTTCGAGTTAAAACATCAATATATCAAAATAGATGTCGAAATTTTTAGGATTAAAGCTTGTATATTTAGACATAAAATTTCGAAATGTCCAATTTCAAGATAAATTTGGAAAAAAAATATCGAAATTGCGGGATATAGCGTTAACATTTTGCCATTTTCGTTGAGGGTAAAAATATTTAGCAACTGACACACAAATATGAAAATGCGTTCAAACATCATAACAGAGGCACAGGGTAATAAATAATGCAATTTCAGTTAGCTTTATTCACTTTTTATTCATTGTTATTATATTAAGAGAAAATACAATAGAACCCATTGGCCTAATTGTTAGCTAGCTGATTCAAGTTATGTTTCATTACAACGTCTACAAGAGATCTATCAGATATAATGCAATGCTAGAACAAATGTAAGCTTTCGAAAACCAGAATATCTTAATTTAATAAATAGATTTTAAATTAATTCTTACAGGTCCCATAACCTTTAAAAATAACCAAAAAGACATTTGCAGCTCTTTCACTGACAGGTGCTTGGCAAACATTTGTTCTTCATCGGAATCGTTGGTCCGTTGGTTGGACATCCCAACCATTCCTTCGTGGTCCACACTGGATACCCAGATTCAACTCTATTATTATCATCGTTATAACGCCAGTACAGTTCATCCTTGAAGAGGTACGTGCGACCATTACTCCACTGAATGGCAGCATCTACAGTACCTTGATTGTACCCATGCCAATGAGTATTGGTATCTATGTTACCTTCTTCTGTGCTGTCGCTGTCAGGATTGTATCGCCAATACTTTGTTCCTGCAATGGCAAAAAGTAAATCGAAATTAAAGGGAGTGAAGACTCCGCACAAAGAAACGTCTGATGCCGGTAATCGGACCTAGTTTCGAATGGAGTGTAACAGAAGTGTTAGACACAACCATCGATCCCAGAAAATAAACACACAGCTTGTTACCGTCTGTAATTAGACACTAGTGTACAGTCAATACATGCAGCTACGGTCAATACCCACAACACAGTGTACATAGCAGCGATATGTCCATGGACATATCAACAGGTAGTTGTTATATCTCAGGTCCAGATAAAAGATAACAAGGTATCACGTTTCATTACTATCTCCATTTTGTAGCGACAAGAAGAAAACTTCACTTGCAAGCAACGGAAAGTTAACTTTTTTTCAGAGGGTGGCACGCGGTTTGGGCGAGTCTTCAGTGCCTTTAAGTCATAAGATTCGATGACAGACTATCGTTCAATATAACATTCAAAGACGCGTGAAGCCGAATACCAAGGATGCTTTGGGCATTCCACCTTGAGCAAAGACAACCATTGTCGCAGCATAACAAATGACCGCTCCCAAAGCCAAATTGAGAGACAAAGGATATTGTTTCCTGCTTCCTTATTAACTATAATGTACTAAATGGAAACATTGAACCACAGATCTGTAAAGCCTTTAGGTGAAGCAAACCTTGTTAATTTAAAAAAAGGGTCTAGTGATGTACTTTTCTCAAAGTTGGCTAACCAATGGACTTGTTGCTCAAATTGTCACGGTCATCTGGTATTGGAAACCATGATGATCAAAAAACTAGATAAGTAAATGATACATTATTAATTCTAGGATAATGTAGGATCTTAGGAAATGGCAACAAGTCAATGGATGGCTGTCGGCGAGGCTTTTAGTCATTAGCCTAGTAGAAATAAATGAAGTGGCACACCTTTGAAGAAGTAACCCTTGCCGTTCGGTTCCCATACAACAGCGGCGTCAATGTCATTCGGTAGTCCATGCCAGGCAGCAGAAATTTGTTTCGGGTACCCGCTCTCCAGAGAGGTACCACTTGTACGCCAGTATTGATCTCCCTGAATTAAGGGTAAACCAAGAGATGAGAACTTTGAAGTTACCCTGCAGCAACAACTCGCATTCGTTCTTGATATAAAACGCAAACATGTCTGAAGAAACTTAGTTGTTGAAATACTGAATATTGCTCAGTGTCCTAATGATCCTTCAAATGAGATATTACAGTTAATGGGCGTGTATTTTTTGCTCATATATATTCTCACTGTGCATATAGTACTGTTTTTATTAGGATGTAGACTACATACATGCTTGGGACTCGATCACATAGACAGTAATATCGATATATTTTCTTTTCAAGCGTACGAATTTAGATGCGTATGCTTACTTCAAGCAACAGTTTAAATTGTGAAAGCGCTCCTGAGAGGTACGTAGTTGTGATATTAAAATTAAAAGCTACGGAAATCGATTTAATTAGGGAAAATGAAAATCGAATTCTAGCCGAAAAAAGAGGATGTTAAAGACGGAATTTGTTCTACTTAGAATATGGGGCGGGGTGGGGGGGGGGGTGGGGTGCAATAATAATGAAGCTAAACAAAATGTTAGACTAAACAACAACAACAACAAAAGCATCCTGCCATGATGAAAATAGACAATGTTTTTAATTAAGATTATCTCCAACAGCAGGTGTGGTGAATAAGGCACCTTTTGTTTCATTAGTACTAAAACAAGCCATTCATTACTCCCTTTTTCATTAGTAGATTAGTCACCAGCCCTGGCAACATATGCACTTGCTACTGAATATGCAGTGTCAACATATTATGAAATCGCAGTGCCACTGGTCAACTGGCAACAGTTTATTTAAGTTACGACAGGATGTTACTATCTCCTGATTGGGCAGATTGGTTGCTACCCTTTACCTCTGTTTTAGTCCTCCCTATGGTTCTTCCTGTTAAATGTATAAGCAGAGCACCCCTACCTGCCAAGTAGTGAAAACCACCTTTTGTAGTGTGTAGAGAGTTTAAGTTTGTAAATTCATCAGAATGCTGTTAAAAAGTCTAGCTCTCGACTATGCCTATCCATAACATAAGTAACAAGAACTTTGTCTGGAGGCGTCATCATTGCCATATCCATTGTTTACGAAACCCTCTTCTGCCTTACCTTAATTCGTTTGGAGGAAACTGGAACTCTATTCTGCTTACCTTATATTATTTGGAGGAAGCCCGAACTCTATTCTGCTTACCTTATTTTTTTGGAGAAAACCGGAAGCTTTTTACTTACCACTTAACATATATAGGAACTGTTCCGAGCCATATTTGTTACCTTACCCCGAATGGGAACATTTTCTAACTAGTTACTTACGTTGAGACGGACACCCGCGCCCAACCATAACAATCGCCACCAGAAGGGGGACAGAACTAGACAACCACCCAGCAACTTCTTTCACAAGGAACTGTTTAGTTATTTATTCTTTAAGTTTTTCGTTGGAGGCTCTCCAACGGTAAGGCAATTATTTTCTTAATTGTCATATCGGTATAATATATTAATATTAAATTATATTAATATATTATAATAAATTATATTTATCGACTCTGTTGTCCAGTTTCTTATTTATTTTGTATATGTGTCTTCAAGATAATGCTCAGAAGTGCTCGTACTTCCAGAGCATTATATTTCCCAAAGACCAAAGGTCAGTGAGCAACCAAAGCAATTATTGTTTGAATTGTCTTCATTAAGGATTACTTTGCACATTATTCATAATTACATTGATCATATTAATCGTTACGAAACCTTTCTCCAATGAGATGTCACGTTTCTCAGTACCATCTCATGCACAACCTACCTTGAAGAAGTATGTTTTTCCATTACCCCAAAATACTGCTGCATCCAAGTTTGATGGGATGCCAATAAAGACATCACAAATGGGTTTTGGATATCCAGCGGCAATAATTGTGTCACCGTCGGCCAACTTAGCAACTAAGGTGCCTTTAAATGCGTACGTGCTCCCATCGGAGGTGCTTGTTATGGCGTCAAAGCTTCCAGAAACACAACCTTTTGAGAAGAAAAATATGTTTCCATGTTACAAAAGACACGCACCCCCTTCATAGATCTAAAATGATATTAAAAGTCTTAGATGGAATGTCATAAACATAAATAAAAACAAATAAACGAAAAGCATATGACTATTCATTTCACTACCAAAAATATAACCCTTGAACCAGTGGTGGGCACCACAAATTCCAAACTAAGAGAGGAGGAGGGGGTGGTCGCAACATTTGTAAAAACGCACCCTTACATAGTGCACACCGCGGGAAAATTTAGGGGGATATGAATAGCGTTGTACCTCTATCCTCTATTCCAATCTTTATTGTTGAATCAAATTATGAATACTTAAATTTTGACATGAAATTCAAAACTGTGTCAGAACAGGGTCGTACAATCACCATTTTTCAAGAGGGATGGTAAACAATTCGAGATCGGTTTGCTGAGCAACGTTTCGATAAATAACAAAAGCGGCAACTTTGCTTGATATATAATTACAACTTCACACTGTTTTTGTCTGAAAGTGAAGGCCCCAACAAACTGCAGCACTTTAGATACTTCTCGTTCGCCTTTGTAGCGATTTTGGAAAGCACAAATACATGTTAGAAAGAGGAGTTACGTTTACTTTTCCATAGAATGTATTTGTCAGGGACCAAGTGAGGGTCGGGGTCCCGGGGCATAGCCCCTTGGAAGATCAAGCGTTCTCAAATATGCATTGCTCTCTCGTAGAGAGTTTAAAGCACACAATACATGCGAGAGAGAGAGAGAGAGAAATTCCATTTCTATGGAACTCTTGGTGGGGTCCAGGCGGCGAAGCCCGATAAGTTGTTGGATTTGAGATATTTCTTGTGCTCCCGTAGAGACTTTAAAACACAAAAGTACATGTCAGAAAAGGGAATTTAATTTTGTGGAAGGAATTTCGGGCCCGTATAAGCTGCAATGCTTTTAGACAGTACTCTTGTAGCTATTTTAACTTAAGCACTAAGATACATTCTAGAGATTCCAATTTGTAATGTGTTCCAAAGCATTCCAATCAAATTGGGGGTCTCGTTAGAAATCCCCGAAAGTTTTTGCACTTTGATAGCCTAACATTGCCCCAAGTCATGGAAACTTGGACTTAAGGGAGAATTTTACAAATTTGTTTTACCACAGCCGACTATAAGGAGGGGGACAGCACGTGTGTGTTGGGGGGGGGGGAGGAGGGGAGCAAGCATGTTGGTTGGGGATTCACCAAAATCCCCTCTTAGTGCCGCCACTGCAGATGAAGAGTGATGAGTTGATCTATTATAAGAAAACTTTACTGAAATACACTCTATGCGCTATCCATAATTGCTCTACACTGCAGTTTATTTTCAAATTTCCTTAACCTGTACCTCAAAACTCAATTATTACAGTATAAACGGTTCACCTACTGGCACAGCATCACAATTTAACAACAAGGAGCTCCCGAAAGATATCGTATAAAATTCCCTTTCAATACATTATTTATGCAATAAGAACATTGTGCAAGAAATCACTTCACATAAGTTTTTTTTGGGGTAATAGGAGTTTAATCTGTTGGATTAGTTTATTTACCAAATTATTACTTGTGTTAAGAAGAGGATGTTCAAAACGGTATTCCAAGGAGTAGTATGATCGCATCGTTCAGTTCGGACAATTTTCCAATGTTAATACCACTTTGTACTGTGCTCTCACATCCCCCTTTAGAGAGGAACCAGGGATGTCGATCGTTTCCAGGAGGTTAAAAAACAGTACCGACACAAGCCCTCCATGAATGCAAATGCACTTCAAAGCACGTATACATAATCTGGCTCTTCTGTGTACAAAAGTCTTCTTCCAACCAATCGTATTTATAATGTTTCCAAGACAAATTAGTTATATTATAATTTGAATGAACTTGGCCAATCACTGAGGATCTCCAGTAACGCCCTAACTAGTAGAGGGCGCTATCATATTGGTCGTAAATAGTTCCGGAAAATTTAAAACGAAATGTTACGCACCGTTCGTTTCGCCCCTTTACACGTCAACCAACCAGCAGCTTTTTGGACATATTCTCAATCACGTACGCTAAAGTGAGTTTAAGTTTGAGCTTCAGTAAACACTGTATCGAAGTCTTCGAAATATAGCTGCACTTGCTATACCTGCGATACCTAGTTGATCCCTAGTGGTATATACCAGCTTGCTAGAAATTGTTGCAGACGATATCTTTTCAAACATATTACCACAACTAGCACAATGTATTGAGAAATACAAAATATTTGGAGATCATGTGAACAAACAAGAGCACCCGTATGAGGACCGATATCATAGCGCCCTCGGTATAAATGTTGACGATCGCCATGATTAGAATAACAAAATATTTCCTGGAAAATTGATAGGATAGACCAACGCGTACCATATCTTTTTGTTGTTTATGTATGCACTAGAATAGTGGGGGGGGGGGGCGGTGGCGAGGCAACATGATACCGTTGAAGAAACTACTAGTATATGAACAGTGCTTAACGTCTATCTGTTAGAAACATAGTATTCATACTATTAAAACTATTAAAACTGGCAGTATACGAGTACTTTTAATAGTGACGTGAAAGTACCTAACAAAAAATGAGCCAATTGTGTGGGACGCATAACGCGTTCCATTTACATATCCGAATATGCACCAACGGAGACTTGAGACATATTAATTTAATACTAAGGCTCAAACAAGCCTGTAAACGTTGAGTAAGAGCTGTTTGTAACTTTCCTACTTTGACTAATTGCAAGGAATTCCTCTTGACGATAAACCCTCTTGCATACAAGAAACACCCTGGATGTGAATCCCTCAAACACATTTTATGTTATTCGGGACTCGGAAATTCTATTGTAATAATTTCTTGTGAAAGAATGATATGACCAATAGGTTAACAACGCCCAAAATAACTCTACCTTGTAATCATGGACGTCCTTTGTTAATAATAATCTTTTCCCTACACATTAGCCTAATGACACGTGTGATGCAGAGTGGGGAATTTATGTCACCGAGACAGCTTTTGGAAGTCTTCATATGTCCATATATCCGTATATTTTGAAGATGGGACTACGTTATTCTTTTATCCCATAATTTTCTCGTATCCCTAATTGACTCTGTAATTCGGAGTGTACCCCCCCCCCCGACTGAACCTCTTGTCAGGCCAATTATAATCATGGTAGTGGAACCCCTTTGACTGATATATCTTTCGTGTTTCATCGACATCATCAATTAATTAAGATAACTAAATTTACTCACGAATTGCCGTGTATGTTTGCTGTAAATGATCATTTCACAATGTTTACGTTTTGTCTAATGTAAGTCCCTGGTAAGTAATTGAAGTAGTAAAAGAGAGAGATTGTAAAGGGGAGGGGGGTACTGTTAGAAAGGAGCCTTCTGATGACGACCCAAAGAATTATATCAGGTATGTTTAAGTTTTCAAATTCTAAATGATGTTTTTTCCACTTTATTTACCTGATGGACACAACCCTTCTGACGGAATCGTTGTTCTGATGGTTGGACATCCCAACCATTCCTTTGAAGTCGACAGTGGAAATCCAGAGTCAACTCTATTTGCAGCATCATTATAACGCCAGTAGAGTTCATCCTTGAAGAGGTACGTGCGACCATTACTCCACTGAAAGGCAGCATCTACAGTACCTTGATTGTACCCATGCCAATAAGTATTGGTATCTATGTTACCTTGTTCTGTCCTGTCGCTGTCAGGATTGTATCGCCAATACTGTGTTCCTGCAATGCAATGAAATATAAGAATATATAGAAAATATAGAAATATCTAGGTACTTAGCAGAGATTTAATATGCAACACATGACTTGGTGATATCACTAATCATCCTTTGCGAGATGGACACCAGTCTATTGCAGAATACCGAAGTAGATAAGACGATCTTACGTATTTAATTCAATTAGTGTTCAACACAGTTTACGTCGTCTGTGTGAGTATTGAATCATCCTGCACTATATAGTTTACGAATCGGGAGTCTTACTTGTTATTAAATAATATATTAAATCATCTCCAGAAAGGTCAATTGGTTTCGTTTAAGGTTATCAGATTCGGTGGCAGACAATGTGAGACTAATATATATTGAAGAGAAATAGGTACCAAACTGTCAGCTGAAAACTCCCATCTCGATATCTTGTAATTCCTACCAGGAGATATGTATCATGGAATATACCTCGTTTTGACTGTCTAAACCTTCAACTACCCGAGGAAGTGGATCCCAATGGTGATCTATTATTTCATCAGAGCCTATGCTCTTCAAAACCTTTACCAAGGCTGTGATAATTTTGTTGTTTATTTATCATTAAAAACTTATCCTTTTTGAATGTTTGCGTAACTAGTGTACATATCATACAAGTAATTTAACCTTGATATGGGAATTGATCAAGAATACAAGAGAAGTCAACCTTTGAAGAAGAATCCTTTGCCATTCCCTCCCCAAACAACGGCAGCATCAATATCGTTTGGTAATCCCGGCCAATGAGCAGAAATCTGTTTAGGGTACCCGCTATCGAGTGTGGTCCCAGTCGTGGCCCAGTATTGACTTCCCTGGCATAACGAGAAGAAAATGTTGATTGAAAATTGATTTCATAGAAAGTTACCAAAACGATTCCCTAAAGACTGCTGAATTGTCGGAACTGAAACTTATGTCCTCGAAGGAGGGAAACTACTCGAGAATGGAGAGCGAAATGTTCAATTGATGTTTGTAGTGTATCGACTTCAAAATGACTCCATATTACACACCATACCACATAAAAAGATTAATAAAACATATCGAGGCGTGACAAACATCATTATTGTTAAATTTTTAAGCAGCGCCAATTCAATCGTGGCCAATGGACAATGCGTGGCACTCCTAAGTGAAATTGAGCCTTTAGACGCGTGCCCATGCACGTGCAGCGTTTATTCACGAATGTGTAGACAGATATACATGACATTTACATTGAGGAAATATGTGTGTTGAAAATATATAAGAATGGCTTAACAAATATAATCTTGTCTATTTTCCAGTCCATGACGGGTTGTCCCATCGAACTGTTGACATGTCATCATTGCCCGATATCTATGCATTCTTCATATCCCGTTGTGCACGATCCCTACTGTGGGCCATGTTAACACGAAGGCAGAAATTACAACTAGGAAAATATGAATTGGAATGTTCGGCAAGCACACGTACGTAATCCCTACGGATCAGTATTTACTATTTAAGATAATCGTGGGTTGGCGTGCAATGTCAGCCGTTGATAAACGTGTCACCCTCGGTCACTTGCTGGACATCGAATTATCTATGCTCATGTGAGTTATTGACATTTTAAAGTATAGGTGACCTGCTGACATATTGAATAAATTAACATTTCACATGCACATTTCACTTCCAATTCGGTAATTATGAAAGGCTTCCGTATTTGGGATGCAAAATACCTCCGATTTTACCTCTACATATCGACTCCAATAACCGTGCTCTTGTACCCAGTACAAGTGCGAGAACTTTCGCATCCGAGTACCTTTCCTCGAGTGCAAATACCGAATACTTGCACACACAAAAAGTACTCGAGTACAACACTCAAATAAGTATGAAAGAATGTGAAAATATCCACTGCATACCGTGGCTATACTGTATGTTACCTTGAAGAAGTAAGTTTTCCCATTATTCCAATTGACTGCAGCGTCAAGGTATGATGGTAGCAAGGGAAAGATGTCAGTAATCTCCTTGGGATATCCACAAACAACAGCTGTGCCTGGATCGTTCAACTTCATCACTAAATTATCCTTGAATGCGTACGTCTTTCCATCAGAGGTTCGTGTTATAACATCGAATTGCCCAGAAATGCAACCATCTAGTTCTGCAAAATAATAATTGTGTGATAGCTTGATATTATTGGTTTAAGGGGGGAGGGGGGGGGGGTTTCAAAAAGCCGAAGAGAACAATGTGCTTTTACTACGTCATTTCTTATCAAAAGTAAACTAACAAGAAACACCCCCCCCCCCCCCCCCCGCATCACAACAAAGTGTATGATGGGTCTGCTCAATGTTGATTTCAAAGCATTGAATGCCTGGAATGTTTCAGTTGATTTTGGTAATTGTCGACACGAGTCGATGCAGAAATTCGATAGTAATGCAGCTCACTACGCCTACTTAAGTAGTCAAGTTTCATTGGAGTACTGAAGAATGAATTCTATATATTTGCAACATGATTACTTATGAACGAAACTATATAGCTTGTAATGGTGAGAAGAGCTTGATTCCGTTCTTTTGACTTTTGATAAATTTAATAAAACCTGCATCTCACTATATAAGCTTAAACTAACCGTGTTACTATACTTGACACTTATTTGGTAATGTGGTAGTACATTTCAACATCTAAAAGCCATGGTTACAGCTGTCATTTCTCGTTATCTTACACGGAGTAGCATGGACACTTCGAATTCCGGACACCTAAGCCTTAAAACACCCCAAAACTATATCTATTGGTATAAATCACCTGAAAATATACTTGATATGGTGGGAGAAGTGTGTTATAGTACGATACACGGTCAAACTTTCTTTCCTGTAAACTGTTTTCACGTTGTATTCCAAGAAGATTCTTGTGATTGTGGAACTGGTATTTCTTTGCTAGAGTATTGCGAATATTCGGACACACAGTCCCACAGTGTGGCGCTGGTGATAAAATTGGTGGCGCAGTTGCTCTTTCAGTAATTATAACATACTTCATTGATCTCCGTCATTTTATTAACAAATATGTAAGTATTTACTTGCACACGGGTCATTTTGGAGAGAAAATAACTGTAGCTTCGTACTTTTTGGTGAAATTTGGCTCTTCCTGTAGGTTGTCATGGTGAAATCGTGCATTTC
>KN884718.1:119943-132618 GCA_000934455.1 Apostichopus parvimensis
GTTCATGAGGATTTTTAATGAGTTGCTATTATAAAGTTTCTTAGCAATTCATAGGGATTTAAATATTTAATGATGCTAATGAACGATATAGTCGGACCCGGTGAAGAGAGGGCGAATCCTAGCAAGTCTTAGTCATAGTGTTAATACGCCCCTCCTTTTTTATTGCTTTAGAACCAATGGACATAAAATCAAGCTTCCGTCATCCGGACGTCCAATTTTATTTGGTAGGACAATATTCTATTAAATCCAGCAATTCTAAAACAGTGGAGAAGGTAGTAATGTCACTGGTAGAACTATATACTCTAGGTTAAACAACACTATTCTTTGTTTTGTTATGTGACACTAGAAATAGGATAAGGAGAAATAGAAGGAGAAGGCGAAACTCCCAAAGTAAAATAATGTCTTCTACTCAATTTAGTTTCAGTTTGTCTACCATTTCTCCCCATTGAAAAGCCGGTTTCGCTGCAAACGGTATTTTCGTTTAATCTGCCGAGTTCCAAGACATTTACAAGAATGTCGATGCACCAGCGGCGTAACGCCTATGGGCTCGGACGGGGCAAACCCAGGGGCCCCCGACCAAAGGGGCCCCCCGCTGCGCTGATGTACAGAACTTAGAAGAGGGGTACCCTTTTTTTTCTTTTTTTTTGAAACGGCACGTTTTCGTTGGAAAAGAATCTATAAACGAGACAATGGACATATTTTTCTGTGCGTGAATACGTTCGTCATAAATCATATGCCCCTGCAACTGCAAATCCCGTATCCTTCTTTCTGCACGACTGACTCAAGAGCCTGAGGTACACACTGGAACTTGATAGGCTACGCTGGTACATATTATAGCGAAATAGCGCCTCTAATTTCAATGAATTCGCTCTCGGTCAGGGTTGCCACATGACATTGGCCGATAACTGGCCAAATGACACAAATTTGGCATATTTTATCCCCTTTGGCTGATGCTTTCCTCAGCTATCGGCCAAATCGCCGATGCCTAAGATTTGTGTGTGGATTTGTATGTGAATTTGTATAGATGGACTAATCGATATGTTTGCTGACAAGAAGGCCAGGCTCAGTAAATTCAAGCTCTAGCCTTTCCAAGTTCTCGGGAACTTGGATACCATTTGTCCACAGGAGCTACGCCACGGGTGGAAATATACATGTTTATGTTAATTGGAAATTGGTCATTTGGTCTTATTGTCCTTTCAATCTCTTAATGTATTCTAGCTTTGCAACACATTTTTTCATGTTCCCAGTATGACAGACAAGGCGGACCAAAAATGTGTCTATGAACGCAGATTTTCCCCAAAATCTCAGTCGATAAAATCACCACGAAATGTTCCATATACGGCTCAGATTGCACAAGAGAGCTTGTAGAACCCCAGAGCTTCCAGGGCCCTAAGGCGGGCCCTGGACCCACGCCTTTGGGACTTTGTGCTCCGCGCTCGTGATGTGCGCTGCGCGCACATCGGTTGATTCTCCGCAGCAGCCAGGGGGGCCCTTCCTTCCCTGGACCCAGGGGCCCCCAGACTCATCGTTACGCCGCTGCGATGCACAATTAGACAGTTTCTCAACACATTAGAAGCTTAAATTCTGTTCAATTCAGTTGAGCGTTACAATTGTACTGCCGTGAAGTTTTCGTTCGTGTACTCATCCCTCGCCTGCGAAGGCCGGCACCTGCGTTATGCTTTCTTAGGGCTTACAGAAGGAAACTAGAGTATGGCAAGTAACTTAGTATTTTGTACGTCTTTGTCTGAAATCTAGCATAAATCTTTAATTATGACACTACAAAGCTTAACGCGAGATGTGTGCTCCTGTTCCGATCATTCTAAATCTCTTTTTCGAAAGCACTGCTGTGACTGCTACAACTTACCTTAAAGAAGTATGTTTTACCATTTGTCCAATATATTGCAGCATCGAGGTTTGATGGTATTCCATTAAAGACCTCACATATGGCTTTAGGATAACCAGAAGCGACAGCCGTGCCTGCGTCGATCAACTGCACGACTAGGTCATCCTTGAAAGCGTAGGTTTTTCCGTCAGACGTTCTTGTTATTGCATCGAATTGTCCAGACATGCAAACAACTGCAAGAAAAACATATTACTTTATCTTCGATTTTCCACTAAATTGGAGGGCCCAAAGGGGGTTTAAAATCGCCAAGAGAGAAGAATTTCGTAACATCTGATTATGATTATGATATTATTACCTGTAAGCACCGAAAAGTGTAATGTCATTCGCTCCTACACATTTGTTATACTTTCATTCCCCCAAAGAAGCTTTACTCGACAACTCCGAGACTTCATATTTTCTGTTACATCGTCCTACTTCAGCAAAAAGAAACTGCTCTTACTATGAAACTGAGCCTAGCTATTTATTTCCCCTCATTCGACAAAATCAGAAAAGGCTATAACTTGCGTTTCTTCTTAGAAATCTTTTATGAAATATCACACTTTTGCATTTGCTGAGGTCAAACCTGATTGACCAATCAGAACGCGCGACAGCCCATATAAGAATTTTCGTGTGTAAAATCTCTCGCATGCATCTCTCCATTGAAAAACTGTGTAATTTTCGATAAAATCTAACATGAACTATATTCGCACAACTACTAGTAGTAGTACAAATCGTTCACGATTTCGGACCCCGCAATTGTTTGTAATACTTTTGCAATCAGTGTTCTAATACCACTATTGTGATTTCAGTGAAATGTAATTTTGATATACATTTTGCTCAAGTGGATATTTCGAAAAATGCCGACGGCAAAATCAAAGGGGCATTATAACATATTTGCTGTTGGTCTGCCGGTTGAATATATTCTGGGGATGGCAGCAAAATGCTATATAACTTTATGCATACAGCCCGGCCTAACATTACAGTATGTCACAAATGGTTGTATACGTACGTTACTGTTTTAGTTAACTGCAAACGTATAGTAACTGGTATCAACCGGGTATTATACTTCATACAATAAGACAAAATGGCCGCTCTTCAAATTGGCGGTGACGACGGTTTCATTTGATGTATTTCAAAGTCGTATTGGTAACATCCACAATGATATGGGTTATTAATTTGGAATAAACATGGTCTAGCACATATAAATCTCGGGTTTTATCCTGAACTTTTCCTTTAAAGTTAAATCAGTCTGAATTGGTGAAAGTTCCATCCGGTTTTTACGTTGTCTTAAAGGCCATGCATGGTATAAACATAAGCTTAAAATCATAAACACTCAGCATTCTTGTGGCTTTAGCTTGATTAGAAGGACACTATAAAGGAAATTTATGTTATCCTTACTTTTACATTTGATCTTCGACAAACTTAAATTGTAAGTATTAGCCTATCGTTCCTTTTGTTACCAAGTGAGTATTGAAGTGATGTTTCATATTTACAAATCTCTAGAATCCTGTATCCAAATTTAGATTATAAGAAAAGTTCATAAGAAAAATTGTTGGATTCCGTTATTGCTACCAGCAAAATGAAAAGTATTCGATGTTTACATGTTTATTCTTGTATTCTGATATTTTGCAAGCGTCGATGTACTGGTATTTCGTGTGTATCGACGTTAGTCGTGTGTATCGGATTCCTCTTTTAACCATTCACATGTATCATGGTTGAATAGCTCAGTGGTAAACTGCAGGTATTAAGACATACCTGGAAATAACCAGAACGCACGACCGTAATAAAATACAGAATTTTATTCAAGATGTAGAAATTTAAAGTCTCAATACCAGCTTGTTCATTACACAAATGTAACATATATATATACTCGTATATCGTCCACTCTTTTTACCCAATTTCACGGAGGAAACGTCTGAAAACACCCATTTATTCCTTGCAATGGAAGGAAACAACACAATTTCGCAAGCTACATAGGTGAGACTGAAAGAAAATATACCAAACACAGGCTAGCCACGAAAGTAAAAGTAAGGTCTAGGCCAAACGGTCATTAACAAAACAGAGATTTGATTGGCGCATGAACTGTTGGGCGGGGCTTGCAAATTTTGATTGACGTTAGTAGAATCTACGGACTCGTTAGCAAATCTGGCTAATTTTATTCAGCTCAAAATGTTTCACGACAGATAACTCAATAAAAATAAAGATTATTTATATGAAAATTGCATACAAGGGGTCATTTTAACTGAACTTTTAGGGCAGTAAGCTGGAAAGGTCGAAGTTAAAATTTGGCAAACACACATTGAGATTTTAATAATTTTGAACCAACAAAATCGTTAAAACATTATCTTTCTACGCCATTTTGAGCCATTTAAGAACCATTGACAAATAAAATTTAAGCAGTCAGTCAGTGAACAGTCAGTTATTTGATACACACAGCAAAGTTAATTTAAGTATGTAATCAATGCAGTTGCAGTCCTCATCATATTATTTGGTTGTATGAAGACAATGATCTCATCACTTCGGAGCCTGCACAACGCCATGCACCCATAAAGTCTGTGCAGTGCATGAGCATTCCGGTTTGGAATTAACGAAACACCTTTTTGAAGCTTTGAACTTCATTGATCTCATAACCGAATATATTCTAAACGGCATTGAGTGTCACTACTATCCCACATGACTATGGCACTTTCCTTTGACCTACATTGATCACGTAACCGTTTGTATTTTACATTAATACAGTGCACACTTTCAGGGTATGTACACGGTTAATTATGAGTGTTTCGGCCATCTTGTCGTTTGGAACAAGCGTAGTGGAAAATTTTATTTTGGCGGTTTATAATATGATATTTGAGCTTGTGATGTCATTGATTAAGGTGGTACTAAATCCCATGACCCCGCAAAGGTCCACCAAGTTTGAAGTTTGGAATAGTTCGGAAAGCTGGTTTATTACAACTTTGTCAAATGTTATACTCTTGACTTCGCTTGATCACGTGGCCTTTGTTGTTTTACATTAATTAATGCGATGTGAACTTGCAAAATCTGATATCCCACATGAGTTGAAAGGTTTTTGGCTATTTTGTATACTTGGTATGCTCATAATAGCCAAAATGCTGTTTTGGTTACTTAACCAGGCTATGACCCTATGATGTCACACGTCCTGGATGCATGTGGCTCATGCCCAGGCACACAATCATCAAGTATGAATGAAAAAATGAAACCCTTCTACCTATTCCAATATCCCCGTGATGGATCTGCTAATACCCGAAAGTTTCACAACATTCATTTCCATGGCAACCGTTGCTATGGTAACCGATAGAGCACTTATCGGCAGCACCAGCCGAATACAGTATCTCATCGCCATGTATATTGCATGTAGAGAGATGAGTGAATCTGATACGAAGTAACCTAATTGTAGCTCAAATTGCAACTCAAATCAATGGATTTTCGAGGTAGATACGTCTTCCCATGTAACAAAAATTCATACCGTATAATGTTGATATACGATTCTTTTTTAGGATAATTGTCTGATATGACGCAGGAATAGATATGTATTCCTGTACAAGTTACCAGAGAATATGTTTAATTCGGATATGGGATTTATCATTCAATCTTCCCTCTCTTTCCCCTCACAATTTTTTTGTTGTTGCGAAAATACAAAAAGAAAAGAAAAAAGAAGAAAATACAAAATGTCACATTTTAATTACAAACTATGGATTAGGTATTTTGTTGTTATTACGAAAAGGGGCACTTTTAAATTATAAATGGACTGATATCATATAGTAATATTGTACACACATATTAAACGTGTTAAACTGCCAAACTATATAGATAACATTAATGCTTTGAGAACGCTAACGAAGTGAGCAAACGTTTTACGCAAAGACCTCTAGTGTGATAAAGCAAAGAATTAGCTTGAACACTTCATGACAGGTAGGCTAGGTATTACACCGTTATTGTTACGCTCCATACATATTTGAATCCCATTTTTGGCACGAATATTTATGAATCAACCATTACGTGAGCGTTGATGAAAGTTTCGGACTAATGAAACCATGGGCCTATTTTTTTTTGGCATACGGAATGAAGGAAAATGACGATCTTCGTAAAAATTTGTTAGGACATTTTGGTATTCATTCCACATTATACATTTTTTTGTCACTCCAGCGTTATGACGTAATGCAAAGTTTTACAGAACATCAGATGTGTGCAACGGAGAGAAAATATATTACAAATGTTTGATTGTCATTGCTGAAAAATTGAGCGGGGCAATACAAACGACTTTCGTGATTTTCAACTTAAAAATTCAATTATCTGGATTTTTGTAAGTTGGGAAGCTATCTCTGTATATGCACTGCAACATTAACCAAATAAAATTATGTTTTAATTTGTCGGTGCCTTACTCGCTTTCTCATGAATCTAATGTATAACGAAAACAGAAATACATGTAAATCAGCCCAGCGTTACCTCTACGAGGATTGACATAGAACATATATATTACAAATATTTTATATAGCATATATCTTATTTAATAGGCAAAGTAACATACTTAATATAAAAAAAACGTTTTGTCAAGAAATTAAATCAGCAAATTGTACAATATGATACATACCACTCGCTGATGACCATGAAATCATAGAGAGCAGCACCCCAGCAAGGAACACTTCATATATTTCACGCCGAATCATATTTGGTTGTTTTTCTTTCTAGGTCCCAACGATCAAACTGATGGACTTTGCATTTCCTATGCCTTTCATTAACGTCAGCATGGTGTCACCTTTCACCCATTGTTCCAAACTTAACAAACAACAATTGATGTAATCAGTTAAGCCACTATTTCAATGATGAAATGTAATACTTCTATCACGGCACCAACTTATAATACGAGAATATGAAGACACAATGGTTTATTTGATATGTCGCATGGAAGACGGTTGAAAGTCAATACTGTCTGTCCATGTTCAAGACAGTATTTCTATGCCACGTTGACTGTTTTGGGAAAACAATGTGAAAATCCTCAATTGAAGTGGCTGGACTATTTAGTCTAGCGCACAGACTTTCAGGTCAGCTTCTCACAAGCAATACTAACGCAATAGAAAATTGCGAGACTTTCGAGGACTAAATGATCGTGCACTACAAATTATATTACGGCAAATTGCCTTTAAAAGTCATCCATGAAAAGTCTGTTGTTTTGTATAATATTGATAGAAGGTATTCATTTGATTAATATTAGAATTATTAAACAATGGATTGACATAATTTAGGTCAACAATTATCTTTAGATACAGGGTTCGCAGATTTCCTCCGGGGTGGAAAAAACCACGGGAAAAACCGCGGTTTTTTCCACTCGGAAGAAATAGGTTTCTTCCAGTTTCTTCCCGACAAAATGGAAGAAACTCATTTTTTTGGGAAAACTGTTGATAAAGTTTCATAACAACCTGCAATGATTTCTAACTATGTAATAAATGGACAAGAAGCACTATAGTGTCATTTGGGTAGTCTATATCTTGGTTTGGAGCACATGACCTGCTTCCAGCATATACTGTACACAATATAGTACTAGGCTACTACCATCGGAAAATTCAGAGAACAACTATGGGCAAGCAATATATTGCAGACCAGAATGGTCCGGATTATAGCACAGTTCTTAGTTAAAAACTAGTTTCTGAGTGGAGGGGCAAGTGTTCACTGGAAACTAGTGTAGGCCTACTACAATGCACACTCATTACTACGATTACATTGACCACTATGACCATATGTTTCAATCCTACTCCTGAATCCCGCATTGTTACAAATACAATGGAGCTGAATAAACTGGGATGGGGGATCGCGAGATGATAAGTAGTCCTTCAATATTGTGATTTATAAGCAAACATCTTTTGGTGTAGAAAAACAACCAAAAATCCAATATTTTGATGGTTTCAATGGTATGCATATCAGTCAGATTGTGGTAAACTATTTGTCTCTTTATCATGTATGTGGTTTGTGCTGCATATATGCCAATTTTTACAGTTTCTTCCTGTTTCTTCCGGTTTCTTCCAGTTTCTTCCGGAAGAAACTGGAAGAAACCCGGAAGAAACAGGTTTCTTCCAGTTTCTTCCACGTCCCCGGAAGAAATAGGTTTCTTCCGGAAGAAACCGAACCCTGTTTTAGATAATTTAATAGCCACTTTTTTCCTTGACATTTGATACTGTCATCGTGGTATGGTATCTTCAAGCCTATACATGTGGCACACATACTCCTCTTCGATATCAATTAATCCGCACATATGTTCTCTCAGCAAAATTGCCGAGAAGCAACAAGAGAACATCGTTTTTGATATGTTATCAAACAGGATCTGTTTTATTTTTATATATCCAGAAATGGTCTTCGCTAGTAACACTTATAACATACATGTATGCATCAAGGGCCCTTGCAATGAGACTTCCATGCATACAGGTATGTAATTACCACACTATATAACTCGTAGTATATGATCACACTAGACCTGTACACAGTATCTGATTAAAACAGACCTGTAATAGTATATGTTCACAATAGACCTGTGTAATATAGTCTCTCTACTCTTGCTGTGTTCTTTATTGACGAAGAATTCCGATCTTGTTTGGCTGGCTCAATTGATATTGAAAAAGCCCTGTCCGACTCTATCGATAATCGCATCCCCGGTTATTTGATTAATGTATTTGCAATGAATCAAATGTTTTAATATTGATAAGTTTAATGGATTGGATAAGGGCACTTTCAGTGTTTTCCATCATAACAATCGTAGCTTGGTTAGGAATATTAATCACATAACTGACTAGCTGTCGTTATTGCATCATAACTTCCCAGTTGTTGGCTTAACTGAAACAGGGCTCAATGACAATATGTCTCAGGATATATCCTTAAATAATTATACATTAATTGAAAGTCATCGTAAGACAAGAAGAAAGGGATGTGTAGGATGACTTGTTAGTAACGAGTTCAGTTAACCTCTCATAAAGAACTTTCTTATTAAAATATCGATTTTGAATATAGTTGTTAATTATAGAATTGCGTATTCCTACATTGAAGCCCAATTCATAGTGGGAGTGGTGTATCGTCCTCCTGACGGCAACTTACTGCTAAAGATTCAATGATTACCTGTATTATTTTCGTAGTAACTTCTTGATTCATAACTACGGATGCCCATAAGCTAATTTCCAATTGCCAACAGCCTCTTCTATTCTAATGAGGCGTAACGCACATGTAATCTAATAGGCTGGTCGGTGGGAGGTACGGTAGATTATTTAACAAGGTTTCCACAAATTGACCCCTGGTGACTACAAATGACATTTGACCTCCACAATAAACAATAGGCTTCTTGTATTTAACGTGTCACACAACAAACTACACGTTTGATTGATCCAAGCTTCCGTTCTTGAGATATTGTTTTTACATGCAAGATGCTACACACAAACACACACAAACACACCCATGTTTGTTTTTCATTCCAACCGAGGACCCCATTGTATTTTCCATTGTTCAAATCCACGTACCCTAACCTTAACAATACCCCATACAATAGAATTCTTCCGAGGACGTGGTGATTCTTTAGAAATCACAACCGAGGACCTGAAATTCTTTTGTTCAAGTCCTCGGTCAGATAGAAAAACAAACGCACGCGCACACGCATACACACCCATCCATATCGTGTTTACAAGGTTTTCACAATTTGACCCTAGTGACCCCAAATGAACTTTGACCTCCTCCAATAGCAATCGGCTTCTTTTACTTATTGTGGTACTACTTCACACTAAATATGAGATTGGTCCAAGCTTTCCTTCGTGAGATATCGTTTTTACAAGCAAGATGTCACACACAACGTACGCACGCCCTCATACACATGCACAAGCTCATTCGCTTGGGTTACGATTTTCATCGAATCAGTCGGTAAGTTTGTGAACTACAAATGCGGGCAGCTAACTACTTTTTTATACCGATTATACATGATGCACAGAGTAGCAGAAAAACCACAACTGCGTAAATGCCAGGTCCCTGGTTAGACCAGGGAGAAATGACATACATCTTCTTGATACAACCTTGACATCATGCGATATTATAGTCTACCGTTTAGTACGGAGAGCCAAACGTTCCATAAATGTCAAAAAAGAAAGTGAAGTGTCAAAGTTAATATATATAACCAATTCGACATCAACATTTTACAATTCCATATGAACATGTCGAAAAAGAATTACAAAATACAATATGTCTTTACATCCATCAACATGTCAAATTCAACATAAGCATGTCGAAAACTTGTAACTTGTGACAAATTTTATGGAACGTTTGGCTCTCCGTAGTTTTGCTTCGATTGTTATCAGGTTGATGCAGACACCTTTAAAATTAAAAACGGAATGAGGATTATTTAGTTTAAATTTTGAGACGACAGACGACCTACGCGCTGCACATCATGATCCAACGTCAACACCGAAGCGGGGCGCTCCTTCTTGTGGTGCTGCTCGTAGCACCATCATACACATTTGCATGTGGTAAGTCCTATTTTCATGTTATATAATGGGAAGCCATATCCTAAGCTTGGAGCTAATCTTTCAATTTTAAATCGAACTACAGATTTTGTAAGGTTAAAGTACTGGCGTTTTTGAAACACATCTGCTTCAATCTATTCCTTTCCGACAATGTCCAATGCTTGATGACAGTTTAGATAGTTTCTTGTTGCATATACTGTGGTTATACTTGGCTTTCATGGATTTTATCGCTCGGATAGAGCATGGTAGCGACAAAGGAAAACGTTGTGTAGCACCCCTAATATTTCCCAATAGTAGTGTCTATAGTTTTGTTCCCCTGTATAATATACCTTTCCCCTTCACTTTTGTTTTATACCTTTTCCCTTTCACTTTTGTTTTTCCATTTTCCTTTTATCTCTTTGTGGTATTTTCTGGTAACGCTCACAGAGTCAGTGGACTGTGTGCATTACCCCTCAGTGGATTAATTCCTGCTAAGAGGACCACTAAGCCTTGTGTGGTTTGGCTTCACACTTAGGTTACTCTTAGGTTACGCTAAGTTACTGATAGTTTATCTGTTATTCACAACACTAACAGACCAGGCTTTGTTTATTTTCCCTTAAGTGTAGTAAATGTTTTCACACCCTCTGTAATCTCTGGTGGAGTAAGTAAAAGATGTGGGAAGACAGTTTATCTACTTCCTGGAGTATTGGTAGCCAGTCTAAGTAAAATCTTGTCTGGTAGGGTGGGGAAACAACCTCCCCTTTGTCCTAAGAATGGTTTAAAGCAGCCAAGTTTGCAAGCAACTCTACCATTCACCAAGACACTCCAAGCTGCCATGCACCTGGCTGTGCCAAACTGTTCCAGTTTTCATTAGAAATTAATTATATTAATTTCTACACAGCATGTACCAATATTATTGATGTGTAGTTTGCACCTATCGAGGGACTGTGCCTATAGATGTCCTTTTAGACAGTAGTCTTAGACGTCGAACCCCCACCCCCGGTCCGGGTCAACCAAGGACGCATGATGTACCCCCATTAGTAGACGCCATTCGTGGACTGAGGGACCGATCCTTTATTCAACGAGATGGGCGTGACTCTCGAGTTATAGTTTAGTAGGCCTTTAGTGTTAGGTCATGACTTTCATGTTGATTTTCATGTTTTAACTTTATTTGTATATCGTAATTCATTTCATCCATTATGGTGAATAAATCATATTTACCTGCGGATTACGATAAAACAATGCGTTTGCACTCATTTTAATATATTGTCATTCATATCTTCACAAAGGCAGGCGACTCATCGCAGAATTTGAACCCCGCTTCCCTTGATCTTATGTATCTCGTGGTTGCGTTACCAGCACATAATTAGTCTTAAAGCTAAGTGCTACAGTTACATTGGAAGAAAGGTAAACAGGTACTGACCAGGCCCCAAGTAGCGCAGCTGTTAGAGTTCCACCGTGCATCTATCGAGTATGGCACACTCTGGTAAAGGTAAATAGTATCCCACAGAGCTCTTGTGGAGTCCGATTCTGAGCCGTGTCCCTGTCTAGAGGACCCCTGAATAAAAACTTCAATTGGTACCCTCATTTGTTCGCCCTGGTTATACTGGCCATTGTTCCAGCCAATAAATTCCATGGGGTCCAAAGAATAACTGCCCCAACATTCAGCATTAAATGAAAAAGGGGGGGGGGGGAAGGACGGTTGCTCGTAATATGTTATTTTCTGTGTTATGTTTGTGGTTTATCATGCATTGCAAGTATTGAAACGCGAGTTTACCTTTTGAAATCCCAGTAGCTTACTTGTCCAACCGGTGCTTTTTTGAATACATTTGATTTTGATACTACAAGACACAAAACGTCCCGGAACTGTTCCTGATCATAGTTAAAGAAATGATATCATTTGAATGTGGAGACATTGCTCGTATCCTTTCAACGGTTGCTCTTTAAAATTCAAACCGTCTCAATGATACCAGAAATGTTCTGCTATTGGAATGACCAATTTGCAACTAGTCCTCACTGGCAGCATACATTTTTCGTGTATTCTGTATATACGTAAAGTCTATACACAGATTCTACGTAGATATTCTCTGCATATATGATATATTGCGGGAATACTGGTACACAGTAATATTATTATTATTATTATTTTTTTTGTTTTGGGGGCACAAAAGGTTCGAAAATTGACTAGAATTCTTATTGTAACAAATGATTAAACACATTATTCAGAATCATGTTAAGCGGCGTAGAACGTAGTAAGGTCCCAAACAAATGTCACTGACATATCTGCTCAGCATTGTAGCATTAATAGCG
>KN884719.1:4270-16188 GCA_000934455.1 Apostichopus parvimensis
TCGGGAAGCGATGAGAGGGGTGGGGCGTAGGGTTGTGGGCGCGTGTTTTCATGCAGATGGGAACAATCTCAAGAAGTTTTCTCTTCTTTTTCTTTTCCCTTCCTTCCTCTCCTTCCTTCTCTTTTCCCCCTCTTTTTCCCTTTTTTCTTCTCTCTTTTTTCTCTCCTCTTTTTCTTACCCTGGGGGCGCACGCCCCCAACGCCCCCCCCTGGATACGCGCCTGATTACATCTAACGACTCATGGGCGCGGCCATATTAAATACAAGTACTTCACTAAATGAGGGCGCTATGCAAAAATATAAGTTTACTATGACGTAAGGTCCCCTGTTAAGGCTACAATACAATTTGTTCATGTGACGTACGTAAATTACGATCTTAGGAACCACTGAGATCATTAAGTATGGAGATATAAAATTATGATAAAGTTTGATTAAAGGTTCTGGAAAAGCACTTATACTATTATTTACGATATCTTAACTCAGCATTTTACAGAAATATTGGATTGAAAAGCTACGATATATGCTGAAAAGTTTAGCCTAGGGTACACTACTCAGGCAGTAGCCTACCATTGTAATAGTGTTAACAGTACAAATAGGGCCAACCGTGACTCTGAACTTGATCAAGAGTAAGAAAATCTAATCGATATATTATGAATTACATAACCCTTGTTTGCTTAAAAGATATAAAAAGAAGAGAAATTATATAATTACCTCATAGAGCTATTAAAGAAACTTCAATGGCTGCAAAAGCAGACAAAAACGTAGCTAAAAGGTAAATAGAAATCTTGAAGGTGTTGTGTTAACTAGTAAAAGTAATGTAGTGTCTAGAACAATGGATTTCAAGGCTACCCCACGCCCTGAAGGGTCTCCCAATTTGAACGTAAGGGTTTGACCAGTTCCGGTGTCCAAATTCTAAGGCTGGCCAGCTATGCCAAAAGGGCATGGCTCTACACGAATATAAGTAGAAAAGCATAAATAACACTTCAAAAAATGTTCGGCCTAGGCTAGGCTGCAGTAAGTACAACAGCCTGCACTGCAGTAGCATGGACACTGCGAAGTTCGGACACATAAGCCTTAAAACACCCCAAAACTATATCTCACGGTATATATCACCTGAAAATATACTTGATATGGTTGGGTCATTTTGGAGAGAAAATAACTGTAGCTTCTCAGTTTTTCGTGCAATTGGCTCTTGCTGTAGGTTGTCATGGTGAAATCGTGTATTTCTTAGGGGTGTCCGAACTTCGCAGTGTTCCAAACTTCGCAATACTGACTATACTACTACAGCACTAGCCTATGCCTCTCGGTGTATTAGTTGCCTTAGTTTGTCGGCCTAGCTACTCCTAATTAGGCCTAGCGTCGATCTTTTGAACAATATAACAAGGAAGCCTAGAGTAGACCACACACTTTGGCCCGTAAACATTTTACTGTAGCCTAAATAGTAAATATATGTTAGTCGTTAGCATAATTTGCTGCCTACCTTCTCGTATGATCTGCCAGTAAATGCTCCGCGATGGTAGAATTGGTTATTTTGTTGATCCCCGATCTCTGTTCCAGTAGATCGTTTTTGGAGACCCAGTCCACGTACGTAGCACCAGCTCAAGTACACTTTTCATGCCTGCAATTCTCTGTCCCTTTTTCGCTCACTGCTTTTGGCATCGGGACCCACAATAAAGCAACCTGTGCCTTCCACCTAAACAGCGTGGCGACCGCAATACACACGTTACGTGTGTTATGCTAACACTGCATGAAACTGAGCAATACATTACGTACATTTACATACAGGATATACACTGTACAGTGGCAGTATATTACATATACCGTATCACGTGACCAAGTCAGAACGTGGAGTAACGGTGTACCAGCGAAACCTATGAAATTGGCCCGCCCTCTAAAAAATTTCTAGCTGAGAAAATGCCTTTAATAAAACAGTATGGCTCTGGGAAAGTGCTCAAACCGCTTCTTGGGGATGTTAAAGTCTTAGAAAGTAAGGGGGTGACAATAACAACTTAAAACCAGGAAGAGTTTACATTCAAGGGTTGCATTAGTTTGGTTTCCATGGATAACTTGGCAGCACATCAGTTTAGAGGCTTTCAGCAACATTTTCATGCTGGTAGAATATGTAGATTTTGCATGGCAAGTAGTAATGACATTCAAGATCATTTTGATTTATCCAATTTTATTAGAAAGAGCAAGTGTTGGTCACAAACATCAGGTGTAGTTAGTTATGGAAAATCAAGGTCTTAGGCATGTTTATGGAGTAGCTTCTAAATCTGTTTTGTCAGATTTGCAATACTTTGATGTAATCAGTTGTCTACCACCTGATCCAGCTCATGATTAGCTCGAAGGAGTTGTCCTAGAATTAATGACGAAGGTTGTGACAACATTTATTCAGGAAGGCTTTTTCACTGTGGAATTTTTTAACAGTGCTTTGAACTTTTTCCCTTCGAAAAATGTATTGAGAAAACAAACCAACTTGCAATACCACTACTAACCTGGGAAGTTTCAACATCAAACAAACAGCATCTCAAATATGGTGTCTGATGAGATTATTGCCTTTAATCATAGGAAGCTCAATTCCAGAGTGAAAGTCATTACTTATTGCATTACCCTTATTCAATATTGAATTATGGACCTCTTGTTCACTGCTGGACAATGAGGTTTGAAGCTAAACATGCAAACTTCAAAGAAATTGCCAATAGGCAAGAAACAGAGGGAATTTGTGTAAGACATTGGCAAGGAATCATCAATTAATTATGTGCTATTATGGAGCTGGTCAAAGTGACATCCAACTCAGGAGGGGACTTTAAAAAATTACATCAGTTTTGTGATGGGATTCAGAGAGTTTTGAAAAGTCGATTTCCATGCATTAAAGAAGTGTATACATACATTAGCTTCTGTTGAATTACACAGTTCACTGTATGCAAAGGTTGTTGCATGGTTCTAGGGGCAAGTGAAAATAGGTTGCATGAATTTGGCAAAATAGATGCAAAGGGTGGTAAAGAGTATTTTGTTATGATGGTTTTGTGCACTATTGGTTACAGTCGACATTTCCATAGCTATGTATGTGTTTTCAACAAAAATGGGTCACATTATTTTCTTGTCATTTACCCTTATCAATTTAAAAAAACTCAGAGAATGGTAACACTTAAATACTTTGTTTAGAGAAACATTAATGCTTAATTCAGAGCATCTCATTCCTTCTCATCTTTACTTTGAACTTCAAAGGTTAGAAGAAACAACTTTTTAGTCACTGTTTAGTTTCTATATATTTGTGTCTTCAGTGAAGCACTTAAACGGTACCACGTAACTTAAGGATCCAGGAAAAGGGTTTTCTTATGTAGTGCAAGTGATGTACAACCAGAAATCAAATCTCAATTTGGGATAAAGAAATTTCAGCTTCAGGTCATTGATAAAGACTGACGACTGGGTGGACATTGACGGTGGTATGGAATGAGAGCAGATGTAAGATAAAGCAGTTAAACTGAATGTGATTGATGAAAAAGATGAAGGTTAGTATAAATGCTTCTTGTACACGATTGCAAAAAGATTGTTGTCCAGAAAAATTTGCCTATCAGGGGCATGTTTATTACCATGTTGTGAAGGAGCCTTACTTGCATAATGTGATGTGTGAACCCCATTTGGAACTTACTGGTCCTTTGGCAGTTCCATGGATTATATATGCAAAGAAACATTCTTGTATGAATGTGTGTACATTGTGATAACCCCTCCTTATAGCTTTCCCCCTACAGTAGTGGAAAAGTTTCAGGATATTTGACAGGAGGATGTAACTTTATATTTGAAATTTCAGGGAAGCTTTAAAATAATTAAAAAATATAGAATTATCACTGAAGCTATTAGGCAAGGGACAAATTGATATGCCAAAGTTGAATACCACTTGAAATTTTCATTGTAACAGTTTACAGTTAGCAATATCAATCAACAAGAATTACTGTCCAATGAAATTGCTAATCAAATCAAATTGGTGAGCAGTGGCATTGTTCTACTAAAGTCACCCTTCTTGAATATTCATAATTCCTAGCTTGTTGCCACGCATGTACTGTCTTGGTAAATGAAAGGTGTTCTTTGTTTACAAATCACGCATAGTGGTAGTGTTTTACCTCTTGCATAACTTTCTTGACTTTACCACAAATCCACGCCCTTGTTTTAGAATCTACAGACAGGAAGGATCCATTCAAATATCCTCACTGTTTTTATAATTACTGTAGAGGGTGTGAAGACTCGCGCACAAAGAAACGTCTAATGCCTGTAATCTGACCTAGAGTTTGAATGAGGTGTAACAGAAGTGTTAGACACCACCATCGATCCCAGAAAATACACACACAGCTTGCTACCGTTGGTATTTAGACACTAGTGTACAGTCAATACATACAGCTACGATCAATACCCACAACACAGTGTACAGAGCAGCGTGGACATCTCAGGTCTAGATAAAAGATAACAAGGTATCTTCAAAAAATGTTCGGCCTAGGCTAGGCTGCAGTAAGTACAACAGCCTGCACTGCAGTAGCATGGACACTGCGAAGTTCGGACACATAAGCCTTAAAACACCCCAAAACTATATCTCACGGTATATATCACCTGAAAATATACTTGATATGGTTGGGTCATTTTGGAGAGAAAATAACTGTAGCTTCTCAGTTTTTCGTGCAATTGGCTCTTGCTGTAGGTTGTCATGGTGAAATCGTGTATTTCTTAGGGGTGTCCGAACTTCGCAGTGTTCCAAACTTCGCAATACTGACTATACTACTACAGCACTAGCCTATGCCTCTCGGTGTATTAGTTGCCTTAGTTTGTCGGCCTAGCTACTCCTAATTAGGCCTAGCGTCGATCTTTTGAACAATATAACAAGGAAGCCTAGAGTAGACCACACACTTTGGCCCGTAAACATTTTACTGTAGCCTAAATAGTAAATATATGTTAGTCGTTAGCATAATTTGCTGCCTACCTTCTCGTATGATCTGCCAGTAAATGCTCCGCGATGGTAGAATTGGTTATTTTGTTGATCCCCGATCTCTGTTCCAGTAGATCGTTTTTGGAGACCCAGTCCACGTACGTAGCACCAGCTCAAGTACACTTTTCATGCCTGCAATTCTCTGTCCCTTTTTCGCTCACTGCTTTTGGCATCGGGACCCACAATAAAGCAACCTGTGCCTTCCACCTAAACAGCGTGGCGACCGCAATACACACGTTACGTGTGTTATGCTAACACTGCATGAAACTGAGCAATACATTACGTACATTTACATACAGGATATACACTGTACAGTGGCAGTATATTACATATACCGTATCACGTGACCAAGTCAGAACGTGGAGTAACGGTGTACCAGCGAAACCTATGAAATTGGCCCGCCCTCTAAAAAATTTCTAGCTGAGAAAATGCCTTTAATAAAACAGTATGGCTCTGGGAAAGTGCTCAAACCGCTTCTTGGGGATGTTAAAGTCTTAGAAAGTAAGGGGGTGACAATAACAACTTAAAACCAGGAAGAGTTTACATTCAAGGGTTGCATTAGTTTGGTTTCCATGGATAACTTGGCAGCACATCAGTTTAGAGGCTTTCAGCAACATTTTCATGCTGGTAGAATATGTAGATTTTGCATGGCAAGTAGTAATGACATTCAAGATCATTTTGATTTATCCAATTTTATTAGAAAGAGCAAGTGTTGGTCACAAACATCAGGTGTAGTTAGTTATGGAAAATCAAGGTCTTAGGCATGTTTATGGAGTAGCTTCTAAATCTGTTTTGTCAGATTTGCAATACTTTGATGTAATCAGTTGTCTACCACCTGATCCAGCTCATGATTAGCTCGAAGGAGTTGTCCTAGAATTAATGACGAAGGTTGTGACAACATTTATTCAGGAAGGCTTTTTCACTGTGGAATTTTTTAACAGTGCTTTGAACTTTTTCCCTTCGAAAAATGTATTGAGAAAACAAACCAACTTGCAATACCACTACTAACCTGGGAAGTTTCAACATCAAACAAACAGCATCTCAAATATGGTGTCTGATGAGATTATTGCCTTTAATCATAGGAAGCTCAATTCCAGAGTGAAAGTCATTACTTATTGCATTACCCTTATTCAATATTGAATTATGGACCTCTTGTTCACTGCTGGACAATGAGGTTTGAAGCTAAACATGCAAACTTCAAAGAAATTGCCAATAGGCAAGAAACAGAGGGAATTTGTGTAAGACATTGGCAAGGAATCATCAATTAATTATGTGCTATTATGGAGCTGGTCAAAGTGACATCCAACTCAGGAGGGGACTTTAAAAAATTACATCAGTTTTGTGATGGGATTCAGAGAGTTTTGAAAAGTCGATTTCCATGCATTAAAGAAGTGTATACATACATTAGCTTCTGTTGAATTACACAGTTCACTGTATGCAAAGGTTGTTGCATGGTTCTAGGGGCAAGTGAAAATAGGTTGCATGAATTTGGCAAAATAGATGCAAAGGGTGGTAAAGAGTATTTTGTTATGATGGTTTTGTGCACTATTGGTTACAGTCGACATTTCCATAGCTATGTATGTGTTTTCAACAAAAATGGGTCACATTATTTTCTTGTCATTTACCCTTATCAATTTAAAAAAACTCAGAGAATGGTAACACTTAAATACTTTGTTTAGAGAAACATTAATGCTTAATTCAGAGCATCTCATTCCTTCTCATCTTTACTTTGAACTTCAAAGGTTAGAAGAAACAACTTTTTAGTCACTGTTTAGTTTCTATATATTTGTGTCTTCAGTGAAGCACTTAAACGGTACCACGTAACTTAAGGATCCAGGAAAAGGGTTTTCTTATGTAGTGCAAGTGATGTACAACCAGAAATCAAATCTCAATTTGGGATAAAGAAATTTCAGCTTCAGGTCATTGATAAAGACTGACGACTGGGTGGACATTGACGGTGGTATGGAATGAGAGCAGATGTAAGATAAAGCAGTTAAACTGAATGTGATTGATGAAAAAGATGAAGGTTAGTATAAATGCTTCTTGTACACGATTGCAAAAAGATTGTTGTCCAGAAAAATTTGCCTATCAGGGGCATGTTTATTACCATGTTGTGAAGGAGCCTTACTTGCATAATGTGATGTGTGAACCCCATTTGGAACTTACTGGTCCTTTGGCAGTTCCATGGATTATATATGCAAAGAAACATTCTTGTATGAATGTGTGTACATTGTGATAACCCCTCCTTATAGCTTTCCCCCTACAGTAGTGGAAAAGTTTCAGGATATTTGACAGGAGGATGTAACTTTATATTTGAAATTTCAGGGAAGCTTTAAAATAATTAAAAAATATAGAATTATCACTGAAGCTATTAGGCAAGGGACAAATTGATATGCCAAAGTTGAATACCACTTGAAATTTTCATTGTAACAGTTTACAGTTAGCAATATCAATCAACAAGAATTACTGTCCAATGAAATTGCTAATCAAATCAAATTGGTGAGCAGTGGCATTGTTCTACTAAAGTCACCCTTCTTGAATATTCATAATTCCTAGCTTGTTGCCACGCATGTACTGTCTTGGTAAATGAAAGGTGTTCTTTGTTTACAAATCACGCATAGTGGTAGTGTTTTACCTCTTGCATAACTTTCTTGACTTTACCACAAATCCACGCCCTTGTTTTAGAATCTACAGACAGGAAGGATCCATTCAAATATCCTCACTGTTTTTATAATTACTGTAGAGGGTGTGAAGACTCGCGCACAAAGAAACGTCTAATGCCTGTAATCTGACCTAGAGTTTGAATGAGGTGTAACAGAAGTGTTAGACACCACCATCGATCCCAGAAAATACACACACAGCTTGCTACCGTTGGTATTTAGACACTAGTGTACAGTCAATACATACAGCTACGATCAATACCCACAACACAGTGTACAGAGCAGCGTGGACATCTCAGGTCTAGATAAAAGATAACAAGGTATCACGTTTCATTACTGTCTGCATTTTGTAATGACAAGAAGAAAACGTCATTTCCAAGCAACGGAAAGTTAACTTTTTCAGAGCGCGGCACACGGTTTGGGGCGAGTCTTCAATGCCTTTAACAAAGATTTAACTAGTGTCTCGATATGTTCTAGCCATCGAGATGTAAGGTGAATATTTCTCTTCATTCTTAATCATTTTTTGTAAACTTGTAATTAATTTTAAGTTGATATTTAATTAAGTTTATTCTCAGTCATGGTCGCTCGAAAGGCCTATCTAAGTTTAGTTGTACAGTGTTTATACATAAGTATGTGTACTACATTAGCTCAGTACAGTTTCTGCATTAAGTTCGTAATGAAGTAGAGATTTAAGTATTTAGTCTGTGCGCCCTCTTCTCAAAATGGCCGCCTCCATCGCGTAAAGCTAGGCTATACTAAACTAATCTTGTTTGAATGGTAACTACCATGCGACTGTTATTTGATATTTGAGCAATTATTACGATGGATTACGAGTATAATTTATAATAAACAGTATGTAATTCTGGGAATTTACCTCCACTGTTGGAAGTATTATAATGACATAATTTAGTTATTCCAGTTAGTTATCTAGTCATTTAAATTATATTTTCTCTTCCGTTCGTAAGTCAAACTTTGTATCACATTGATTTTAGTACTCTTTGAAGTATAACTCATCACCATGGTGTTGAGATGTAACTTTGCATATAGTTTTCTATCTTGCTGAGTGATCTGTTAATAAGGGTTTTCAGAGCAATTTTTTGTATGTTATTGAGTGGGCTGAAGCCTAACAAAGCATGCTAGGGACAATGGCCTACCTAGGCTTCATTTGTATATATGCAATATTGGTTTGGTATATATAAGAATGTCAATCTTTAATTATTGTAATTGTGTTTTGAAAATTGCATGTTTACTTTAACTTTTAGAAATTCATTATCAGGTTTAGTGGTTAGAGACTTATTTTCGACACTTCTTGTCCAAATTTGATCACTAAACTTGTTCTAGTTTGAGGCTTGATTTCTGTCAATTATTGTTCAGTCTAAATGCATCACATGTCATGATCACAAGATTAATGATTTATTTACGTATTGTAACTCCAATAACTCATTTTCTGAAAATAGTCACAGTGCCGTATTAATGATAGAAGTTCTTTGCAAGCATGAAAAGGCAGCAGTAGAATTAAAGGTACATAAGCTGTTCAATTTGGCTTATTTCTAGGAACTTTGGATTTGGTTTGAGCTTATAAATATCTATACCTTGTTGCATATTTCCTTCAATTTCAGTTTCATTCAGTATTTTATTAATAACCTAATATGATAATACTTTTGAAAGTATTGACATATTTCATGTTGCATCATATTTATAAATGTTTTCCTATTTTGTTTTAGATTGAACACCATTTCACACTGTTGCTGTTTGCTCCACCGCCCTTAATTTTTATTCTTATGCTTATACTATGGAGGTTTTTACCTCCATGCTTATACTTACAATGATTTCTTTGAAAGGACTAATCACTGGCCATTAAACCCAGTGATATTCTGGAACCATAATAGAGAGACGAAAGATAAATTTTGTATGTTTGTTTCATTTTGTTCGAGTCTCCACAGCAGTTTAAGATTTAATAGTAAGTAGCAAGTTGCGATGCAAATCCAGTTATTTTGTACTGAGCAACACAGATTTAATCCTTACATCCTGGGGTTATGCAAATTAGAAAAATAATTTCTAATAGATATTTTGGACACTTGCATTTCCTTTGTCAGTTTCATGCGTCAGTGCCTGCTCGTTTACAAGCTCTTCAAGCTCAGATGACACCATTTACATTGGTTGGAAATGAAAAAGATGTACCTTGTACCAGTGATGTTTCAGACAGGTAAGATATGAAACATTTTATGTTTGTATTATTATCCTACATTGACCACAAAAAAAATGTAACATTTCAGAGCTTAGAAGCAGTTGCCCCAAACTAATATGCAATATCAGCTAAATCTTGTAAATCTGTGGTGCTGACCTTAGGATTACATTTTATGGCATTTTAGAACAAAAATATTGCATATAATAGGCAAATCTAAGAGTTATGCTGCATAAATTCAACAATTCAGTAACAAAAACATTGTCACATGAGTAGGAAGAGCCATAATAGAAATATTATACTAGGGTATACTAATTCAAGCTATCACTAAAATATTAAGGGTTTGGGGGGGGGGGGTTTGGGGGGTTTACATTAAGTCCCACACATTCCCTACAGAAGATCATGGCCAGTACGAAGCCCCTTATTTGAAGAGGCCATTTATTATGAAGTCACATTTTGCTCAGTACTGGCATGCATGTTCAACAACCTACAGCTGAAGTTGTGAAAATCAAGCTGTTCAACCTATGTCAAAGTATAATCTGTATTGTTCATATCAAATTTGTTTAGGGTCACTTTATTGAAAGTGCAAATTCTATACCTTGTTGGTTTTTCGATAAATATCGTAACCTTTGCATTCATGATGGCGTATGTGGGTATGTATGTGTGTGTGTGTGCGTTTGTAACGCCCAGCTTGTAAACTTGGTGTGAAGATGTACCACATTAGTACAAAAGCCTACTGTTTTCTGTGGAGGTCAAAGGTCATTTGGGGTCACCAGAGGTCAAAATTTGGAAACCTTGTAAACACAATATCTCAAGAAAGGAAGCTTGGGCAAACCTCATATTTAATGTGTAGAACTACCACATTAAGTACAGGAAGCCTATCTTTTTCTGTGGAGGTCAAACGTCATTTAGGGTCACCAGGTCAAATTGTGAAAACCTTGTAAACACAATAGCTCAAGAAGGGAAGCATGGGCAGACCTCATATTTAACATTTAGACGTACCGCATTGAGTACAACAAGCCTATTGTTTTTGGTGGAGGTCAAAGGTCTTTTGGGGTCACCAGAGGTCAAATTTTGAAAACCTTGTAAACAAGGGAAGGTTGGACCAATTCATATTTAGTGTGTAGACGTACCACATTGACTACATGAAGCCTAATGTTTTGGTTGTTACGGAAACTACATGAAAATAATTCGTATCCGGCAGAAAGAGTTTCCAAGGGTGTTAATGCATAAAAGAAAAGATGGACGAGGTTTGGAATGGCATTATGAATAATAATATTATTCTACATATAATAATATTCTACAAATAGTATGGATAATAAAGGTGAATGGTACAAAGTGAATAACAAAGACAGTTAACTTAAGTCGCCAGATAGAAAGAAATAACTTATCTATTAAGACTGGTTCTGAAGTCGATGAACTCGATGGTGTAGTAGAGCTGGGCCTTTGCGATGATCCGCGATACAGAGTACTTCATCAAAAGGCGCGGCGCGGAATTATATATGATTAAAAGTTCATCCAAGGATAGTTGTACTAGTTATAAAGGGATCCGCTTCCATTCACTGGATGGAAGTCAGATATGGTATGGAAAAGGGAAAGTCCATTCCGTAATAGAAGTGAAGATAATTAGATAAAATGAAAGTCACTAAAGACTTGAACAGATACACAGAATGTATTAATGATAGGAGTATAACAGGTAATGCAGTGTTACAGCAAACAATAAAGAACCGTGCTATTGGAATGGGGTCAGAGGCGATGGTTCCCCAATAACGGTGTATAAACCTCTGACTGGTATCCGGACGCGGTACTAGCGTGGACTGTTACGAGGGCGATGACATAGAGATGACGCCATCAATAAATGTAGTTGTGAATATGCAAGAGGTAAAGCATGCCCATAACATTGGTGTAGGTCATTTGGGGACAACAGGTCAAGTTGTGACAATCTTGGAAGCATGATATTGCAAGAAAGGACAGATCTCATATTTGGTTTGTAGATGTACCATAAAATTTAAGGAGCCTATTATTGCTTTTGGTGGAGGTCAAAGGTCATTTGAAGTCAGCAAATGCCAAACATTTACTTCACTCCCCTCTTACCTGTC
>KN884719.1:79429-94200 GCA_000934455.1 Apostichopus parvimensis
TATCAATATATGAGTTTCTATGTAGGACCTAAATCCGTTATATTTTTGTGAACGGTATTATAACCTCGTATGAACAGGCTATCCCAATATCGCAAATAACCCGGCCACAAATAATGATGACAATCTTTTTGCACCCTCATACACCTAGTTCTTTGACCTTCCATCATTCCGTTTAATGGAAAGTTGTTTGTTAACCTGAAAAAATATGATCATCATTGCCTCATGCGCACACGTACAAAGATGTGATAGAATGTTTTAAATTGCACATACCCGGAGGTCGTGGACGATGGATACACTGGCATTGTTGGGTCAACGAAAGGTTCTTTTCCGTGTTTTTTTTCCTAAATCATTTTCTTCCCCGAGATCAAAGCTTCGTCAAACGTTTTGCAGTCTATTACATGGTAACACAGTCTGGTATTTTAGCCAGTAGGCGAGCCGGAAGCCACAAATACGTGACATCAAACTGATGAACCGATGTCCATTTGAGGGGGAAAAATTAATGAAGGGCAAACCTTATTAATTCCAGCCCTGTGGGTGACTACCGCACAACGAATGACCACATCGTAAGCAAAAATATGAATCAAAAATCGAAGATAACAAACCCCCAAAATTCTAATGGTTCTGCAGAAAGAAAAAAATAGGAAGAGGAAAGAATTCTCTTTATATAGATTTCAAAGAGCGAATGGTGCACTCTGTTAGTGCACTCTGTTAGTGCACTGATCATTGAAGTGGTATTAGACATGAAGATTAGCGACAGAAAGCTGGATATCCTTAATAATTCTCCCGAATCCTCTATTCCGTAACCGCTATATCCCCCCCCCCCACCTCGCAACCATGACCCTGAAAACGACCGTCTTAACCCCTCCCTAAAAATACCCAAAGAAAACAACATTGGATTTGGTCATATCTATGGCAACCTGGCGTAACAAGTCACAAATTACGACGACAGTCAATTTCATGCATGACCAAGGCTTGGAGGTTGGATGAAAACTCACATGGAAACTTTGGGATGGCACTTAAAACGGGGTTGGGAAAGGAGCAGGGGGCAGTGGCGGAGCGTCCATACAGTCAGGGGGCGGATGCCCCCCCCCCGACGGACTCAAATGGACTGCTGGCGCCCTTTTCAGCGTTTTACCACTTTTTACTTATTCGCGGTTATTGACTTTTTTATTGCGCTCTCATCTACCTTTTGACATTTGTCACATTTTGTTGCTGTAATTTGGCGAGGACACCTATTTATTCTTCATTTATCTGCAAATTAGCCAGGCCCTGAAAGGGTCATTTCCGGCGATCTAGAGAGTATCTTTACTCGTACGCTCCGCGCCAACCTGTGGTGACGCTCCGCTTAGATAGTGTCGAAAGCGCCCCTACAGACCATTCTCGCCCCTCCTGACCAATACCCCTAGCTCCGCCACTGGCAGGGGGTGGGGGGGGGGGTGGTGCGGGTTATGGAGATTTTTACTTCCAGCCAAACAGAACTTTTGGCGAGTTGGTGATATCTTCAGCATAGGTTACAAAAAACTACACGTTAAATCTGACGAAAGAAACAAATGCCCTTGTAACAATTTATTTATCAGTTGTTGGCAAAACAAAGTACAAGGGGTTCGTTAAATATACGAATTGACACATTCAGTAAAAAAACATACCAGTCTTCTACACATGCATCAATCACGCGTGCGCAGCTGCGCATTGGCTCCGAGCTAGGTACCCGGTATACCTATCCGTCAGCCTGCTGCCATTAATTAATATGCAACGAATAGCTATATGTGTTGTGCTTCAGTGTACTTGCTAGTACATAGCAGGGCTCGTTACATGACTTAACAGGGACTGTCACGCAATTTAATTATATGTGATGTATCCAAGGACTCTCAAAGGGAATTCTCAACTTGCAAAAATGAAAATTGAAATGTCAAAGGTGATGAGTATTTGAACAGTTGATGATAAATTCTTTTTTTATTAATATATCATCTTCCATCCCAGGCAGGCAGACAGACAGTGCTTCTACAAACATCGAATTTTTTTTTGTGGATATTATTTTTTATTCCTTTTTCTATTTTTTCTTTATTAGTTTGAGAAACATTCTGACAAATCAATTTGAGAAAATTATATTTTATGATATAATTCTCCTATCAGTCTGAACTAATCATGCAGAAGACTTTCAATTATAATAAAAGCAGACAAAAAAAAAAGAAAGTCCCAGACAAATTCCTAGGGTATTGCATTTCAAGGTCAAATCAATAAGAAGAATTCGCAAGTACAGATACAATTTTCTTCTCTCTATCAACGATCTTGCTTAGATGGTATTTTCACACTTGACGTAAAACAAAAAATTGATTCACACAGTACAGGTCTTAATAAAGTTTATAGTTTTTTCGTTAATTTTCCTGAAAAATACTAAAATAGGTAACTTCAGTCAATCAAATAATATCTTGAGATGAGTCTATCATGACATAAGAGAGGACGGAAGATGAAGAGCCAAAAAAAAGAAAAAGAAACAGTCGCCTTTAACATTTGAGTTAAAGCAGCCTATGGTGTTTCATTATTACAAATATACACCACTAGTAGCATGGACATGGACAATTCCGGACACCTAAGCCTTAAAACACCCCAAAACTATATCTTCTGGTGTAAATGACCAGAAAATATACTTGATATGGTGGGAGAAGTGTGTTATATTACGATACACGGCCAAACTTTCTTTCCTGCAAACTGTTTTCACGTTGTATTCTAAGAAGATTCTTGTGATTGTGGAACTGGTATTTCTTTGCTAGAGTATTGCTAATTTTCGGACACACAGTCCCACAGTGTGGCGCTGGTGATAAAATTGGTGGCGCAGTTGCTCTTTCAGTAATTATAACAGACTTTTTATTGACAAATATGTAAGTATTTACTTGCACACGGGTCATTTCGTACTTTTTGGTGAAATTTGGCGCTTCCTGTAGGTTGTCATGGTGAAATCGTGCATTTCTTAGGGGTGTCCGAAATTGTCAGTGTTCCGAAATTAGCAATACTGACTATATAGACCAGGCTTGGGTGCGTGGAAAAAAGATTAAATGCACCAGAAGGGGTGCGATGGGGGGGGGGGGCTCAGGGGCAAAATCTTCAAGGGACTGTGGTACATGTGAGTTTGATACCAGAGGATAAGCAAACGAAATTTACTACAAAACTGACCCTGGGAAGGTAAAGAAACTGATATAATGAATACAGAGTTAAACACAGCAACTTCAAAAATATATTTTGTGGAGACTTGACTAGTATGTAACAGGAGAGATGGGATGTCTCAAAGAAAGACACTTGCTCCATGTAAGACTGCCAATGAGACCAATGCAAAAACTTGGCAGATTGCTTTTGTCACATATTCTCCATCTGACTTGTTCAGCCAGTGAGAAAAAAAAAGAAAAAAAAAAGAGAACATGAACAGTTCCAAGAATTAAAATGCTCCAAACTTGAGAACTTGGGAATGTTAAGCGAAGGGGTTAGGGTACTAAAGAGAATCTAGTCATGGATAGACCTAACACATGTTTGAGATGATGCAGGGTGGCGTGGGGGAGGGGTGGGTTGTGTCAGACCAATGTTGAGAAGTGTTTGCTACATCTGTAGCAGCACCATGCACATGTGCAGGTCATTGCTATGACAAGTTTGGTGGTGGGGGGGGGTGGGGGTGGGTGCATTATTTCTCTTTCTGCTCTCTTCCAATGCCAGAGGTCATGTCATCATGGACTCTTAGCGTACTATGTACTATTATACTGTAACATGGTGCTCAGGACAAATTTCCAGGATCTATAATTCAGCGATGTATTTCAAAGAGAGACAAGACCGTCTCAATGATAAATTTTTGGTTTAGACCCTAAAACAATAAAAATACAAAGTACAATGACTGAATGATTGATGTGAAAGACTAGTAAGTTGGCTCAATTTGGACGGTATCAATGGTTATTTTACTACCACTGGCATTTTTGTGTTACAAGTATTGTACAGTACTCAAGCACAGTGATGCACCAACACTGTAGACATAGCCATACTACGTCAGCTTATGTCTTCCTCCTAGTGATGTGATCATAGAAGACGACTTGTGTGTATTGTGGACAATCCAATGGTGTCCTTGTTGAATTATCTCCAGGGGACGGCTCCTGAGAAACAAAACGAGGAGAAAAAAAAAAATGAAGTATTCCAAGTTCAAATTTTGATTAACTTGATGAAATGCCGAATGGAATATATAAAGATGCAAGCTAGTTCTTCATTTGACATATTTTGAATGTAGATGGACGATTTGAGCATAATAATCTTTGACAAACTTAGGCAAAGGATAATAATGTATTGCAAACAAGAACATACCATTTTAGTCAAATGCATCTTCTAAGCACATATACAGCTAAATTTTGAGAGAATCTGTCATACCAACATATAACAGTTTAGATCGTACAAAACAAGAACAAAGAAGAACATCAAAATAATTAAAAAAAAAAAAAAAAAAACATACACAGACACATATACCACTAGCATGAGTATGTTAAACTCATATCACATTAATGTAGATCATACCGCACTTGTATTATTTTACACCAACAAGCAACATGATATCATGCAAAGCAAAAACAACTAAGCACAAGAAAGTTATCCTCAAAAAAAAAGAAAAAAAAAAAAGGTTACATATGTTACACCAAAATATCACATAAGGAAACATCACACTGTACTGTACATGTATCTCACGGTTCATTGAACCAAGGAGGTATTATCTTCATGATTGAACACACATACCACACAAGATTCCATCATCGTGCTGAAAGATATCCCCCCACAAATTTACCACAATGCATACCAAACAGCTTTCACCACCAGCTTTCACCACAAAGGACGGCATACTCACAGGGGAGATATCACAAAATCATTTTCACACGGAGAAGAATACACCATACAACCACACATCACACATTCAACAAGGTATACCAAACAACACTCACCACCATCATACTTAACATATCATGCCACATGAGGCCATACCCACCAGGGGGAGATATCACACAATGAAAAAATAATAATACACCCAGGCTGCAACCACATGTTTACAACACACATTTGAGAATTGATTACACAAGCTGCTCTTTGAACAAATGAATTTCAGACACAAAATGATGGCACTTGCAAATGATATAAATTTTCTTCAGACTGCCAATAGATAAGATAAGCTTAGAACTAAGGTGGTCTCGTGCAGTGGCATGCAGGGATTTCAAACGGCTTTCAAATGGAATTTTATACTCATTGAAAGGTATACCGACACGACCAGTGATACTTGTCATCAATAATCAATCCATACTTCCAGCTAATTAAAATATTACGCTTAAACTAGATTAGGCGACAAAATCTCGACGGACGGAAAAGAAAGGATAATTTTTTTTTCGAAGGAGAAATGAAGCTAATGATTATGACGAGAGGATATAACTGGAGCAACAGTATCATCCTGGGGGTGAGCATCTCTTCAAGAGTAGAATGCTCCTTTAAAATGATCATTTCATTGTATATGTATTCCAGCCTCGCATTCCTTAGCTTGCAACAGAGTCACCTGGAGCTAAGCAGTGGAATTCCAGGCCATTAATTAGTGGTATCGTTATATCCACACACTGACACATCGGCAGATAAAGCTAAGGTTAAAATGTAAACTACTTTAGTCAATGGTAAATAAACTTGACATCATTAAGTCTATTAAAAAGCTTTGCCTCTGTTTAACTTATCCTACTAAGTGACACAATGTGTGAGAGACTTGCCGATGACAAAAAAGACGTAACACAGGACAGCCAAGGGGCTCCTCGGTAATTTATTTGGGGGACAGAGAGGGGAGAACCATCGGTTATGGAATGTGCCTTGATAGGGGTGACCTTTTGGGGTGACCTGGATGGAAGCAGATCTGAAAGTGTATTCTTTTGGGGGGCAGTTTTTTGCATTGGGTCATTGACACAGGGGTATCATTCAAGATAAACTTGAAATTTACCAACTTAGGACACATTCCTTACATTTTTTCCATCAAATGAAAGGTTAATGAGGATTAAGTTATTTATGCATATGATCTGATTCCCGACATTTTTGTGATCCTAGACACTTTTTCATGTGAGTATTAGAGAAAAGAAAACAGCAAATCGAATAGAAGCTTTTAATATTAAAGTTTGGCTATTACTCAATTACAGTACTTGAATTGATACTTGGGTGTGAACACCCAAGTTAACGACCTAGGATGTGATAGTGCTCTGGTTTTATCACAAAACTTGTCAACATGCTGTACAATCAGCTCAATCAGCAGATGAGCAAAAGATGTAAATTGTCTAATTCTGTTGTCTATAAAAGCAAAGCAAATCATACAGACAAAACCAAGAGATTTACAAATTGTGATTCCTTGCCACATTTCTTATGAGAATATATGCAAGGTAACACTGCACACTTTACTATTGGAGAAACCATGTTGACAAGGTTTTCTTAGTTATTTTCGTTCTTCAGGTAGTCTGAAAATTACATAAGAGAATAATATATGCCTTAACCTTAAGCCACTATTTTGTTTTGCAAATACCTGTTTTGTTGATTTCTATCAAATTTACTCTGGGTAGTACCTTTGAAATAAACTGCAGCAATGTTGCAGAAGAGGAACATTAATAAAACATGTTGTACAAGTTCAAGACAAAACCAGAACAGAGTCTAATACTGAAAAGGAAAATACATATAACTAAAAACCCCCCCCCCCCCCTTATCTGAACAATTTTTCTACAAGCTCACATACAGTTTGCACAATACTTTGCAGAGATGCTCACACTCACTTGGGCATACTGAAATTCACATACAATTAATTTTGATTTTGAAGACAGAGGGTGTCCTGGCTACAGCAGAACCCAGGGTGGGTGGGCCAAGAATCATTTATAGAAATATAAGTGGAGGGGTGGGAAGGAAAGTGACCTATTAATTGCCTAGCTTATACCTTAAAAAACTTGACTCACCTTTGGGTCTACAGTTAGAATTTTACGATCCCTCTTATTTTTGAATAATAGACCTGTTGCATTTTCAGCAATAACTTGATAATTTGGTGTCGGGTTAGAGGTTGATGTCTGTGTTTCCCAGTTGAAAAAGCTGTCGAGAAAAGGTAAAAACAAACAAAAAGTAAAGACATAAGTCAGGCCCATGTCCAGAGACTGATAAATACCTTTAAAACAGTGTGAAAACAGCCCGCTGTGTATTGAAAATGCATCATATCTCATCATGTGGACTGAATTATCTGCACAAAGTGATTTGTGAAATTCCTTGCACGAGTACCCACAACCAACTTTCAAAAGCTTGAAAAATTAATTTTATAATTCAAAAACAGATATCAACGTGTTGCCTGCACTTAAAAAGGTTTTCCTAGAGATGAACTGAGGCCTACCTACAGTAGCTCAATCTGGCACACAAGTAAGAACCGAAGCTGATTTATAGCAAATATGTTTAGCTAAATAGTAAGTTGATTTTGAGAGTGAGAAGAGATACCTTGTAGCTACTGTACAGAATGTATCTACTCAAGACCAGAGCAAAATGGTGGGCAAGTGAAAAAAGGTTTTACAAGTAGTTTTAGAATGACCTAGACACTAATTGTAAAGAAAACGATCACAGACATTGCATGTATGCAGCTCTTTTCTCGGCCTGTATTTTTACTTCTTTGTGATATTTATAAACCGGCCATAATGGAAAGACAAACCTGCCTGAAAGGATAATCTCATGTGGTTTTGTCCTTGAAAATGTTACCAGCAATCATGAAATTAAGCTTTATTTTCATGCGGTCATGATAATGTGTATCAAACTCTGCTTTGAAGACTCCATATATTGCTTTAAATAAAAGAATGCAGTTGGCCATAACCTGGTAGAGTGTATGTAATTTTTATTGATTGTATGTAATTTGATGTAATTGATTGTATGTAATTTTTTATTCAAGCCTACTTGAAGAATTGAGACTTATGTGACGGTAACTTTGCTACGCAAAGCTGATCGATTTATTCATCTAACATGAAATATGGAAGAAACATAGGCGTCACAAAGTCACACTGAATATTCATGGCCTTCACATTGGTTTCCTATTGGTTAAAACATCATTCACATGGTAAGAAATTGGTATCACATTGCCCAAACTAATCTTCACATAGCTTGATTTAACTATGCACAGGCTAAGTTTTGCTTCTGAAGGTTAACTTGAGATCTGTTTAGCTTAGAATCCCTTCACGTACCCTCCTTAGCATTGGCAAACCCTAAAAAGATACAAACCTCAGGTCAGATGGCCTTGGTAGTAACCTCCGCCTGCCAGTGAAGTACGGTTCAAAGTCCTCTGTTTTTAAACGATGGGCATAGTCTATGTATCCGGATATTTCTTGACCTTTTGAGTTCTTGTCTCTGATAAAAATGATGGTGGTCATTTTGCCACTTCTGTTCGCCTCTTCTCGCTGTGCTAAGGCTCGCAAAAACGGGTTTTTTAATTCCTTGCCTGAACTTGCCAGAGTTCTAGAGTTAGAGCATGATGGGAAACGAAAATATAAAAAAAAGAGAAGATAATCATGATTTTTTTTCTTCAATAAATCATGCCATTAAATATTACATTAACATGCCAATAGGTGGTCCTAAATATTGCCAAACCAAAGAAAACATGTATTAAACTAAACTTCCAAAGTTATTCACCACAACATAACTGCAAAAGTCACCTACTGTCAAAATAGACAAAAATGTTTGTGAATAGTTTTCCACTTGTATTTCTGATAAATACAAGACAAGTTTGATTTAGCTTGCCATCAGTACAGAACAATATTCAAAAGTTGGTATTTTAGCCACTGAGCATTGAGCATGTATGGTGACCGGGGGAGGTGGTGGGGGGGGGGGAGTATGTTTGAACAGCAAATACAGTTTCTGTAGAGGAGATGGTTTGGTGTTCATTAGATTTTCTTTGGCTTGAAGAAATGTAAGGTTGGTTTATGGGGCTCTCTTATTATCAACAAATGATCTGCAAAACCTCTCTGTATAAGTAACCCATGTTAGAGTTTTGTCCTAAACAGATCTTTCGAAGACGAAGACGGGGTGTGCAGTCGCTAGCAATATGATTGAAAAATTATCAATTGTACTCATCAACTCTGTAACACAAAGGGGACTCAATGATCTCCCTCACTACTTCAACACCATACAGAGAAGTACCTAATGTTGCCAATACTGATATGAAAATATGAGAGCTTTTTAAAGATATAAGAAATTATGTACAGGAAACAGACTAATCTTGCAAGCCCACCTTTAAGCTATTCATATCTTTGAAGTAAAGAGGAAACAGCCGCAATTAAAAGGCTCTCTGCTTATTGCCCTTTTGTCAAATAATCCTACAGGGCATTTTCTACCAGTTATACCTACAGTAGACAGTAGTTTGCTAAATGTTGGATTTGGATGAAAGAAAACAAAACAACTTGTTCTTTTAAGTCATGTTAAAGCTTGTTGCACAATTATGGCAGACAATGACTTAAAATTATCTTCTTGTTATTCTGCATGATGCGAGTCAGGGAATATTTTTATACAGAATCTCAATGCAAAATTGGTAAATTTCACTTTGTGCAGGGATGCATAGCAGTCTTTGCACACAGGATCCATACCATGTTATTAGAGACTAAGTTCAGATCCTTCAAAATTACTACACAACATTTGAACACTTCATTTTTCTCTGTGAGTGTAAAAGAAGTTGTCTAGTCTTTAAATTCGAGTTACTATTTATCTGCAACAACAAGTAAGTTATGCCCATGTCACTAGGGAATTAAATATGCCCCACTATTCCTTTGTTCCAGTGGGGCATAACTGTGCAGGTTTGAGAGAATGGGACATGACATGAGAATCTAACCAGCATATGGAATCCTTACGGAACTCGGCACAAAACACCCCGCTAAGCAGCAAATATCGCTATAAAATAAGCACATTTTGCGCTAACTCTTTTCATAACTTTCTAAGTTTAGCACTCAGGAAACTCTTTCTTATGTCATTTTGAAGAATATAGCACTTGTCCTCTTTTCAATGATGTGTCATTATTAATTATAATGAAATAAACTTCGTACTTTTTAATCTGAAAAAGTAAAAACCACTTCGGAAAGACGTGAACCACTTCAAAACGTCCCTATCTCTCAATGCTTACATTGTGCTTTCTGGGAGTGTGATTGCATTATAACCAATTTCTTTCCTATGCCAAAGAAAAGTTTGTTGGCTCTTCTCTCTAGTGATATAAAATTTGACTTTATTGGTCAATATTAAGGCTTGTATTTTTCACCAGCAAATCAAAAAGCATCATAAGAAATTTGTGAAGTCCTCTTTTACGCGGCTAATCTGAACACAGTACAGTGTGCAGTGCTCTCACAGCAATTTCGGAGAGTGAAAACCACAACGTTTATTTCTTGAATTGAGCCTAGTCATTGAATTGAGTCACTGTATATCTCTATGGGAAAAAAAAACAACTTCTTCCAGTTAATTCATTTATTAAATTGAGTAACTCAATTCACAACTTGTTGCAACACTGGAGCACATGTATGCTTACTGTAGCATAGTACTAGCAAAGTATTGCATACTACTTCTAGTGGTTACTGAAAATGTAACAATTAAATAAAGAGTCCAGTCACGGGGGGGAGGGGAGGGTATATTTGTCACTATGTCGAAGTGTATTTGTTGCCAAACTTCAGTGGGGTGTTACCAAGGTAACAGAACAAATCTTGTCTTTACAAACTGTAAGTAATACCAAGATGACAGAACAAGTCTTATGTGTATAAAATCTAAGTTCTAACTGCCTCCCATTCCGTTCCAAACCCTATTTAAAGAAAAAACGCACAATGCGCACCATTCAAACAAATCATGCACAATCTTAACACTCTCATACACGACGCACAGTTGACGCACACATTACTTCAATAACACATCGTTACATCATAGTTCATTAAAGGTTCAGTAGCATGTACTAACATGCTCTAGATCTTTGACTAATGATGAGTTACTGACTATGTACAATCATATCATTCTTCTGTCACCATATATCACATTATGCTGATTGCTTTAATGATCTGCTCACAGACACTTTAATAAACACATCTGCTTATACTAATTATTGGAGTTCTTTCATGATTTGTTTAATACCCACGTTACTATTACTTCGTTAATATCTTATACCACGAAGATATACCACGTAATAAAATCTTACTTTTGTTGGCTCCTTTTTGATAATCTGTTAGCTTCAGCCGCCTGTTTTCTTGCTTCAAACTCTTCTCGTTTGAGTACTTCACCTGATCCTCTGTAGCCAAGCTCAACCAACTGTCTTGCAAGTTCTTCATCCTGAAAGGCAAGTGAAAGAATCCTAGTTAAATCCTTTACTACAAATTATACCTGTTCATAAGTTATAGAGCAGATCATATATATATCTGTATAGCAACAGCATTTTCTTTCAGACAGTAAAACATTATTGCACAACAGATGAATGCTAACATTCTAGAATTGAAGTCATTTTGAGCTACATGGTCCCTGACAACTATTGACAGTTGTTGACCGACAATGCTGCAATAGCATAAGATGTTATTTTAATACTAAAAAAATAAAAAGTACTAGTAAGATATTTAAGTGAACCTAACTTTAGAACAAAAGTTTTGAACTTAGTTAAATACCAGATATGATGGCAGCAAGCAAATTCTATCCATAACATCAATATCTGCACCAAACCTTGCAACACATGTGCCCAAAGAATTGTACTGGCTAAATGAGGTACATGGTAGCAAAGGAATATAACTATCAGACATGAGCCTAGCCAAGTATGAGTATCCAAACATGCTCTCAGGTAGAAATAGGAGAGGGGAGAGTGGGTAGATGGGGTCAGTTGTAAAAGAATTAGGGCCAAAACATCACCTCATAAGATGACATCACAGTAAAAATACCATATGAAGAAATACAAGTTCTGTTACATGGTTGATATTGACCATATTGTTTTCCAGGAAAACCAGGGATACGATATGATGTTGACCCATCCTGTCCCCCCCCCCCCTCCATGTGGATAGAACTTGCTCAGTACCTACATTGTATGTTTAGGGCAGGGCTTGCAATTTGAGTCACTGAATATTTTGGTACTACTGTTTCAGGGATATGTCTAAGTTTAAAAAAAAAATCATCCGGAAACAAGAATTTTGTTCGAGATAAATATCAAATCCCCAATAACCTGATGTAACTACGTGCAACATGATGCTTTTCATGTGAATTTCAGGTTATGAATCTATTCAATGACTGGGTTGCCTTTATCTGTGAGCCATGAATGAGCTTTAAATTAGTGGTTGTAAACAATCACAGCTGAATTAGGTTCAAGCCTGTCTCTACAAACATTATTCAGGGCCTTTCTCCAAATTTGAAGATATTCCCGGGACAGTACATAAAATCAAAGGACTCTTTTAATACGGGGCCTGTACATGAAATCTGGGACCTGTTCCCCAAAGTCAGGACATCTGAGCAGCTAAGCCTTTATACCATTGTGTGAGCAGTTTTGTTTTTAATTTTGGTTGGCATATTTTCCCAATGTACTGAATATATAGCCTATTTATTTTTAGATGGATGAATGCAATCTTGACTGGTTGAATAAGGGCTACTCAAGTGGCTTGTAGGTGATTAACATGACCCATTTCCTTTTAACTAGCTTAGACTACAGATGTACAGTATGGAGACCCCTGGTGAGAGCCACATTTAATTTAATAATGACAAATACATCCTACTACAGAACTTGTTAAATCAACTGTGTATACCCTGGGAAGTTAAGGGGGGAGGGCATGGGGGTAGTGCTGTGATTGATATGGCACTAGGCCTAGGTTATAGCCTTTTATACAACACCTAATTATATTCCGGCCATTTGATTGGTCAATTGCTCGTCGATTGCATGCAAAAATCCGCTCTATTGCACTCTATGAAATAGAACCATGCATTATACTTTTTTGATAGCACTTTTTTCAATGGTATGAGAGCAGAGAAACCTGTCTGTTCAAAACAATCTGTTGCATGAGTGCATTTTACATCCAATTATATCCAAATTTGAAGGTGTTGTATAAAACAAATAATGAATGGTTTCCATTCGTGCAATAGTGCAAATATTTCATTTGTTGAAAGATGTAATTTGTTCCATTCAACTCGGCTGCGCCTCGTTGAATGGAACATTCCATCTTTCAACTCATGAAATATTTGCACTATTGCACTCATAACCATTAATTATTTGTATAATATTTATAACTCTCCCCCTCCCGGACCCCATCCTCCACAACAAGAGCAGTGCAAATAGGCCAACTGCCCATGCAAATTGCTAAAAGACAAGATTCAGTTAGGATTATTACTGCTAGCCCTATGTTATTATATTATTTCTTAGCTTAGGATAACACAACAGTTAATCACACATGTGGCGAGGGATGGCTCCTGGTTACTAAGGCTATCTAACTTTAGCCTGGATTAGTCATAACTTAGCCTAACATAAGGCCTACCTCAAGATAATACAAGTCGTGGGATGTTATTTGAGAGTCTAAAAAGTCTTCATATGTGTTAAACTCAGTAACAATGTTATCACTTCCGGTGGCAACTTCTTCCTCCATCGTTGACTTTCAGCAGGGTTTTTGCTTGTAACTTAAACTGTGGTAGCAATATTACTTTAGCTGTTTTCCGCTTTCGCTTAATTGCTCACAGCTCTGTATTATTTTTACTAGCTTAGCCTGGTAAGCACATATGCCGAGTACGTATTTTTTAAAGGTTCGGTAACACAGACAGTCGACGCGACTGGGAACTATAGTTATGAAAATCAGCTGTGTATGATCGGTAGTCTGGCTGAAGCACTTATAACTTGGGGAATAACTATACGACCTTGTGCATGGAAACATATTAGAAACACAAATTACAGTAAAAGCACCACAAATCACAGCAAAATAAAATTATTAAACTATTTTATTAAATTGTTTTAGAATAAAATTTATTTTGTAACTTGTGTTCCTTCAATTTCACATATCGCACTATCTATTATCCCTCTTAAAAAATGGACGAATCCATATTTGTTTCTATAGGAACAACGCTGTTCCCGGTCGATTATTTCTTGCTCTTTCTGGTTCCGAATGTCATCACCAGTAAGTTTGTTTACACGTTGGCAGAACAGGCAGAACTTAAAGGTAAATATTATTTTAATCAGCATAATTGAAAATATCATATTTATGTACCAAACGATAGGACGTTACCCCGAACAGGTGCATGTTACCGGCTAGTACTACACGACGTTTCTATGCCAACAGATCCTTGCATAGGATGATAGGTCGAATACGTTACTTGCTAAACGTGGAGGTAGCATTTCCGCGAAAATAATGTCGTGCTTGTTTTTATATTTTTATGATTGTCATCTTTAATGAGGGTAGTCCTGCTCAGTGCAGAAGCACTGCTTTCCAGAGAAGCCCTTAAGTTTGTGAATAACTTGTTGGGAATAACTTTGAAATTATAATATTAGTATACCATCGGCTACTTTGCTATTTGAAGGGACAATCTGGTTTGTCTCAACGTCAGCTGAATCAAGGTTAGGATAGCATGGACATGGACAATTCCGGACACCTAAGCCTTAAAACACCCCAAAACTATATCTTCTGGTGTAAATGACTAGAAAATATACTTGATATGGTGGGAGAAGTGTGTTATATTACAATACACGGCCAAACTTTCTTTCCTGCAAACTGTTTTCACGTTGTATTCCAAGAAGATTCTTGTGATTGTGGAAC
>KN884720.1:0-10988 GCA_000934455.1 Apostichopus parvimensis
GGGGGGGGGGCACGAATGATACAAAGACATAAACAGAGACAACTTTGTCACAGTGGGAAGATTACATCTTCCGATGGCATCGTTCCCGGGAGACCCACACAGTCCCATTCCTCATGCTTTGAAATGTCAACTTATCGCCCAGGATTTTCGATCTGTAAATTGTTAATGTAACTGATGTGGTACATTAACCTACCCAGATAACAAACACAAACACATGCAGAGAGAGAGATAGACAGGACCACTGATAAAATAACAACAATTCAAAGTCATCACATTTGTTGTTTTTTTTGGTATAAAAATGACTGTATTTCATTATGTTGTCTCTGGTGTTAAGACACTTCAGTATATCCTTACAGCCGTATCTCCTTGTATATGACTTCAAACGGTTTTATTTAGGTCATATAGGCCTATCTTTGCTTGTGTGCTACTGCGAGTGTTCAATTGAAACTCCCTTTTTAATCTGTTTGTAGTTGAAAAGGATCACTGCGATCCATTAAAATGCACAATCGTTATCAAAATGGACCCACTCGCGTCACAGACAAAACGTTAGCGTAATGACCACGGTTGGCTAAACTATCATGGTTTAAATACAACTGGCTTGCAATCGCTTAGGTTCATTGAAGAGCTCAATTTTCATTTTGTGTAGGAGTTTTATTCTTTGCGATGAAATTCCTCTATCTCGTTAATTTATGTGAAGAAAGGAACAACTACTTCAACGTTTACTGTGTATCTCTTGTGGTATGCCTTATGGTGTGTGGTCTGTCTCTCGTATTGCTGTTTATAGTAGTTTGGTTTAATTGCACACCTATTAACCTATAGATCTGTCTGTTACAATGTCACACGGTCTGTTAAAATATTAACCGTCTAACAGGTCTGTAAAGTAACCTCAATTGACCTCATGCGCAAACACCTGATGCACATGGGGGTCTCTATTAAACACGATATTCCTAACCGGTTGCCTCTCTTAAAGGGACTCGGTATGCCTGGGAAGAAGTTGATAGTATCACAAATTCCAGGGATTTAGTAACAAATTCGTATTCTAGCACGCGTCATCTACTCCAAACATGCCTTATACTCGACGATATTTTAACTTTCGGGCGACATGATATAATAGTAAGTTGATAACAGCAATGTGAGTAACACCACGTACATTGGATTTTCAACATGTCGCATTCGAAAAATAGAAATATTAAACATGATTGTAAAAGTAAACCGAACTATTTTTGAAGAACAATTCCTTTTGACGACATCCTAGATTACCAATGTGTTTATACAAGCAATAGTAACAAAGGCAGCTTTACTAGGCAAAAAGATATCCTTAAACCCCTCAAACAAACATATTATGGATTAGGAAAATACATTAGCCCTTTAAGCTACCTCTATTCGTAAGCATAGCCACGAGACTATAGATCGATAGGTTCAGAAGGGGACAAATTCAGGTTGATATTCGCACATGTTCCTCATTTGAAGTACGTGCCACAGCTGGTGCGAGAAGGAAATACCAGTTTTAACTCTAGGGGGCAAGTGACAGGTTCACAAATCACACTTGGTGTTTCTAGGCCACATATTTGTGATTACTCTAATTTGGCTTTAACATTTTATTTAAGCCGAACATCAAAATCCAATCCATTTGCCTTTCAAAATATTGTTCAACTTGAGTTAGTCGATACTTTGGACTATACTTTAAAACGTCTTAATTTGCCCTCCGCAAAATGATGAATGATTAAACTATAATTCAGCTCCGAGTCCGGCCCTGGTTTTGATGTACCTGCCAGGTGGAGGAAGTATCAAAGTATTTGGTCCTCCGGGTGATAAATACGACCCTACATATACCTTTTGTGGTAAATTGATACCGTTACCATAAAGTACAGTCAACTAGACAGATAGATAGCGAACCTGTGACGCATCGCACCCTATAGTTGGAATATGGAATAATTTCTACATCCCACTATGTCACATCAACTAATCACTTTGTGTTCTCATTTACCTCATAATTCTTGCATGATCATCATGGCAGCTTGGAGAATGTGTGACAAAACTATTGTAATAGTCATGCTAAAATTGTCGGCATAAATCACCTACTTAGCACCTACTAAACTAAAGTTCTTCTTGGGAAGGGACCAAATTCCAGACGGTATTCTACCTGTCCCCATCCACCTCCTCACTTTGTGGAAACCTCCAACGACACTGTGAACTTAATGAACCAAGCAGAAAAGTGTCCCACTTGTACGGGGGGCCATGACATTTTAGTGCAGTTGGAACCAATGTAGCTTCTATATGATTTACTGGTTATGGATAAACCACTCAAACATTGTCAGTTGCATTGGTGTGTATTGTTGAGGGAATTTCATCAACTGACGCCGTCCATCATAGGTTTAACGTCGATCTCGTTGTGAGTTGCCTTACATACCAAGACCAAACACATCAATCAACCACACGCATACAAAGTTAAATAATCTTTAGTAATCCCTTTCAATGGACTTTTGTGTGTGTGTGTTTGTGTTTGTGTATCAGACCTACTTAAACCTATTAATCCGATCATTCAACATAATCTCTAAAACTGTATGTGCTCGAGACTAACAATAGTATTACATACACAACTTATACACACCTTTGGAAGATTCACAGATGCCTGTAGAAATGTTTGCAAGCACGTGTATATCCTTTTAAAAGCATTTTACCGACATTAGGTACTAAACGAGAATTGTCCACAAAGCACACCAAAATACCATCTACACATATAAAATATATATATTTATTTATATCACCTAAATCAATAACTGAATAAGATTGGTTTTCATAGCAGACAATACTTGTTGTTGGCGAAATTTTTGTTTTTCTCTTTAATTTCACACAAACGTGTAGAAGAGACTAACACTATTGCTTTTATTTTTATTCCTTACTACTTGAATCGTGATAGGAAACTTTATGTGACATAAAATGGTTAGTATAGCTCTCTTTGGTTAAGTACCGCATATACAATCATAATGAACAGAGTCTGCGTTATTATAAATACCATTAAAACAAACCGCACCATTAGCTCTGCTAAAGTTCAATATGCCTTACAATTGTGAACTTTTTGATGGATAGCGTGTCCCCGTATTTAGTTTACTTTGTAGACCATTAACTATTTTGCAACTACTCTCCATGTGCACAGGCTTACCTTATTAAGCCATAACAAAATCGGAGAGCTATAGATTATATAAAACCAGATGTCATAAAGAAGCAGTCAACTCTATAGTGGTTGGAATTAATAATGCACACTTCTGGCCAGAAGCAGTTTGTTTGATAGGCCTCCATGATCAGTAAAATTGTGTAGTTTACTTGTAAAGTAAAAATGTTCATTAGCCATGAAATCATAAATGGTAGCTATTTCGGTTATTATGAAAAAAGCAAATAACCAAACCGACCAACCGGATCACAGATGATCATGCATACGATATGACTAAAATTCTCTTAGATTACAAGTAATATGTAAATATTTAAGTTTCCTGTTTTTACTGCATAAAACGAGAACACATTTAACGAAGATGCCAAATTGAGGCAGTATACGGCTAAACATGTCCGATTAATTGACATTTTATATAGTGATACGGTATGTATTTAATTCGGTGACCACACAAATACATATGAATATTCAAAGAATATGGAAAGTACATTTGAAATTAGCATAACATAAAGCAACTAACACTCCGGGCCTTGTTTAATGATAGCCCTATATGATCAATTAAATTTATAGTTTGTTTTCGAGTACAGAGCTCAATATAGCAATAAAATCATAATTGGTGGCTACTCGCTCTTGCAGTAGTTTACCAAGGGTTTAAATCACCTAACCGTTATTGACATTTAACCTATAAAGTGATTTAAATCTGCTTCGCTGACCAAAGAGGTATCTGAGATTAATCAGAGAATTGTGCTAATTACTGAAACAATTTACAAATACAACGCAAGGATTTAAAGACATGTTCTTTGATCTCGGCAGTATACATGCAGATATGATCATACAAGCTTATATTTATTTACAAGGAAATGCAGGCCTATCCACCAAGCGATTACCTTTTTCAACACTTGATAAACAAGTAAACACATGAGTGGTTTAATCACAAGGCGTGTACGCCTATATACGTATTGGTTGTTCAGGAACCGTAACTGTAACTATGAAACAAGCGATTGCTACTGTATTTTAACAAACGAATGTGGCTTTACCGATCTAGAGATGTGAATGCACTTGATAAACAAGAAAACATGTAAGTGGTTTAATCACGAAACGTATAAGGATCATGGGCGTTGATTGTTCGCGTAATTTGCTGTCACTACGAAACAAGCCATAAGTAATTTACCAATACAAGTTCTAAAGATAAGCTAATTACACCTTCTCGTTTATAAGCTGAACGATTGACTTCATTCAATCGTGTCAGAAAACACATTAGGCGTATGGACATAACAACTGACGATGAAACCCAAGTTAACTCCATGCACACTAGTGTTTAGTTATATATGGTATATGTTATGATTTAGTTTACAGACGGCTACACATACTGAACATAATGCACGAGGATACAGAGATGACAAAAATGCCTAGAAAGACTGAAAAGTTTTAACTATATGCATCCAGAGAAATATGTAGATTACTTAAATGTTTGTTTCCCCTTCTCCCACTTAGATCAAAGTTCACATTACTCAATTATTAAAAGATGTTACAACTATTTTAAGTCGTACGTATAAAGCTGAATAAGATACCATGAACTTCTTTCCAAATTGACATCGTGGTTTCACTGCGAGTAAACGGTGCGGAGATAAGCTTTATGCTAATTAAGTGATCCTGATTAGACTAATACAGCTTACCTTTCATAGTTTATAACGGTACACTACTTTTACAAATGCAGCACAATTTTATTAATGTGTAAATTAAACAAACTAATATTTTTCTTTACAATTTTCAAGGCAAACTCTGATCTATCGTAAATCATAAAAGTTCACGGGCTCTCTTGATAAACTGCACTGTGTGTGTGTGTATGTTTGTGTGTGTGTGTGAAGTATTCCCAAGGTTGTGAAGATTGAATTATCGTACACAGCTGACAAGTCTGTGAAATACCGGTAAACATGATAATTGGTATGTCTCGTAAAAATATAAATGTAGCTAACAGTTGTGCGAGCTGATGCAACTTTAGTGTTGAGTAACAGTATTTACAGCAACAACCAACATAGCGTCGGTTATTGTCCACCCAGTTGGGACAATTTTTTCTATACTGTAGTGTCATGTCCTGCTTCAGAGCACTCGTATTGTCAGTACGAGCAGTATGAATATCATGTTTCTATCAGATCAAGGTTAGGAACTTTCTGTAATGTCAATACCAGTGCTTTGAGAGCATGATACTGGAGTACAGTTTAGAGAGGTATTAGCATTTAGGAAATTGTCCCAACTGGCTGTATTGTCGATAACGATTATGAATATTTATTATGTCTTCAATGTAAGGTGATTGGTCTCTTGGTATATACGTCATATATATATTTGCATGCTCAATTGCGGTAAACTAAATCCAGGAATTTCCACACATGCGGTACATAAAAGATGCAATGCACATGATATTGTTGAATACGTGCGTTATGCAGTGTTCTTTTCCATACGGTAATACATAGACTAACAAGACAAAAAGAAGCAATCACAAACAAACAACAAAACAAAACAAACAACAGAGTGAATCAAGTTGTTTCGTTTTCGTATCCAGGATCAAATCTTCGCTGACTTTTCATGACAAATTATTTACCATTGAGTGATATGTTTGCTGATAAGGGGTCAAAATACATACGTTGTTGAGTATTATAACTTATTGGTATATAAACATGTATGACATCTTCTACTAAACTTGCATTTTTATCTAACTTAAAACTAGCACGGTTATATTATAATTAGTTTGTGTCTTGTAGCATGTGTTTACCACACAGAAACGTGATATTTCTGAACTTTTCCTTTTTCATGAACTATTATGAGCAGATTTGCTTCGATAAAGTTCAAATGTAAATATAACTACAAGGCCTTAACTAGTTTCTTCGGTCACCAAGTTTATAATTTGGTATTGCTAACTTTACAGCGAAGATGAAAAAATAGTAATAATAATAAAGATGATGGGAGATCACCTGAGAAAACATTGTATCAAACTATTAACAAACACACGTTTCTTGTGTTACAAATATTATAAAAAATGTGTTTTTTTTATCTTGTGGTATGTATAAACTGTTCATGGGAATTTTACCTCGATCAGCTATAGGTTTCTATGACTACTACATACAAAGGATGCTTCATTAGGCACTATAGAAATGTGAACTATCCAATTACTGTTTCATACAGACATACAGTAAACTATCTAAGTCAGACTTCAGTCAATTAACTCATCACTTTTTGTCATAACTAACACCGAAGTATGAATTTTATCACACGTGAAGGTAACTTTCGACCGTCCCATTCCAAATCACAAGGATAACCTAACACCTTCCTCCTTGATCAATCAATCGTTTGTGGAGAGTAACTGACTTGACTATCCTCAGTAAAAAGGTATAGAATACTTTCCACGATAAATCATGTAATATAACACCAATACAGCGTATACGCAACAGTGTACGGGTACAACAGCATGACATTGAGTATACGAGTACAACAGTCTGTCTGTCCCCTTGTGATAAAAATAATTCAGTACACGTTTGGGAAAGTATATGAGTACTCAGAGTTTCACTATTATCTATACTAGAAACCAAAAATTCCCTGAATACGAGTAGATATCCACATGTGTGGGTGTGTGTGTGTGTCAGTGCACATACCAAATGAAACGACACGACTAGCCTATAGGAATACTACAATTTCGAGTTTGCTTGGGATCTTCTGTCGGGGTTTTCCTTCTTCTTACGTCCAAGGGCTCTCTGAATATTATCTATAACAAAATCGTTTGACCACCCCCCCCCCCCCCTCAACAAGGCTGGCAAACATCATACTAGTTGATTAAAAGTTAAGAGTTATCCAGCGGTAAAATAGGAGATAAACATTACAAATGTAGTAAAAATAAACATTACAAATGTATTAACAAAACCATGCCTTGTGCATAAAGCTGTAAAGGCATCCTTTTCTCTACCTGTACATGGTCTAAGTTAGCAAACAGAACATTCAGTTTGTTCATAGCCCATAGGCTTCCAATGAGGAGGGTGATATATGGTAAGACTATAGTTTGCCTCAACAGTTGGAAATCCTTCTATGGAAGTTACAACATCAGTGACCATTGCAGGCCCTAGTAGCCAGGAATTCCGAGATGGGGAGAGTGGGAGGGGGGGGGGGGGTTGGTCTTCAACAACTTAAAAAGAGAGGCATAACATAGTTTAAAGTGTTTTCACACATGGTAGTGGCAGAAATGGAATGGGGTGAGGGAGGACATTACGAACATACAAAATCAGATAGCCAAGCGGCTTAGTGATTCCTTGCCATCACTAAAATTATGTTTAGTTTGTTCTTATGGTTTTATGTGTTCATAACTAATTAGCACAACATCAATGTAGGGATATATTCATGCATGAACATTAGCCTGATTGTAAATGGTATGAACCCAAAATATGAAGGAGACCATGTGAAGTTTTATTCCTAAATGTTTCAATATCCATAAATCATCCTACATGAAGTATAGACCCATATATGTTTGGCACACTATAGTTTTCCTGTAACTTGTGAAGTGTTATAACGCATCGTGGTGGCACAAATGGAATGGGGTGATGTAGGACATTGCTAACATACAAAAAAAAACTGACATGTACAATAGGCAATCAAATGTCTGGGAATATTTCCTTCTGAAGTATAACAGGCCATTCACACATTAGTTTGCTTGAATGTTATACATGCAGGAGTTGTTAGTAGAGTTCCCAGGCTTATGATGATGAAACGAGTACTTCCGCCGGAAGTGTACTCGATAGGGTAATTGGGTACAAAGATAAAAATAATAACACCATTTACGAACTACTTCTTTCTTGACTCCTGCCCGAGTTAGTCGCACCCCACCCCCATCCAGTCCATCCGCCCTTGCGCATCAATACAGTGTAACCAGGTGATCAAAGCTACCCTACAGTCACCATACAGTCCCCTACAGTCACCCTACAGTCACCCTATAGTCACCCTACAGACATTCTACCATTCGTCCTGTGCTCCTCAAAGTACAAGCATAGATTTTTTACATCTTTAACGTAGCTAAAAAGGAGGTAATGGAAAGGTTCAGAAGTGGCACTTTTACCACAATGGGTGTAATCTCCGTAACCTGCACAAAGGAGATCATAGATGCGTCTTCCTTTTGAACGGTATAATGCTCTGTTAATGCTATAGAAGTTGAATGCCAAAAGGCCGCATTTTTTGTGACTTGGTTTGTGGTCGCATCATGACCGCCCTGCATGACTATACCCCTGGATCACCGCAGCAACAGTTTCACCTGTTTTGCCCACAACATTTTTCACATGTTCGAAAATTGGTTAACAGTGCAGCACAGATATGTTATCAACTTATATCTCAGACGTTTCTCTATCGAATTATATTGTTCTCAAAAAGACAAATTGAAAGAAGATATAATGGGAGGAAAAATCGCTGTCTGCAAAATTCGGGAAACCTATAGACGAAGCTGTCAGTTTTGTCGAGCAGCGATGTTTGTTGTTCGTGATCAATTTGAGAATCTTTCTCAATTTAACCAGCAGATTAAAGGGTACCTTTTCCCTTCAAGAATTTGCTAAAATAAAGGCCTATATAGGCCTATATATATAGGCCTAAATAAATCTATATATATATATATGTGTGTGTGTGCGTGTGACGTAGATATGTATACTAGTTTCACGTTTTCCGATCCACCCGAAATAATTATGAGATCTCTTGTTTTATATCAACCAGAAGACGATAAAAGGGAACAATCCAATCCAAAAAGAGAGAGATTCACTTTAAACTCGTTTTTGCACTTATTTTTCTCTGTCGCCTTTATGGATAGTTCAAATTTTTACCAAGAATGGAAATCGCTGACACCAAGGCCATAATTTACTGGAAACCAGTTGGAGGCAATTATCGGTGTTGGCAATAATTGAACGATACAATTTTTAACGACCTGCCAAGGTTCATGAACCTTCTGATGTGATTGTGTACATGTCTCGTACCATTACTTGTATATATTATATTATATATATGTATGTATATATGTATATATATATACATACAATAAATAGAAATATTTTTGTAATCACTGGTTATTATACATATGTATATACGCTCGTTATTAAAGGGATACAGAAGCGACCTACATTTTAAAATAGGTGTTATCACGAAATATTTGATCTTGCGTGTCGTATAGTGAAATTTTGTAACGGATTTACCTTCAGGCTGCGACCAAAATGGATGTACCGCAATAGTATAGGGGAATTCAAAGACGCTCATTATGCATATGTTATGTTGAAACATGCTATCATGAGCATTCTCTGTATGTTTACCAGTGCACAGTAAAATATACATATTTCATGTTTATCCGCCAAATTCATACCATTCACATGAGCGGCGTCTGAGGAGGCAATTCAGCTATAAATTGGATTCCATATGTCGTATAGATATTGGTTTTGAAAATCTCGTGGGAAAGTTGCAAGAGGATATTTCCCCCATGCGCCATCCTCTGCCCACCTGTGTCTTAAAGCGTGCATACCAATGAGGATGCTAAAATTTCACAAAATGAACTGCCTTTTGCTAACATGTATATGTACTATCGATATTCTCTTACGTAATCGTGAGTGTCATTAACACGACCACCTTTAACTTTTTTTTCTCAAGGTACTCATAATTTTGCACAAAGTACAACAGCATTCAATTAGTAATACCTCAACATTCTCTACTGACACCGATGGCTGCAGTGGAGAGGGTATACCTTCCCGGGTCCCCCACGTCAAAAATTAGATTTCACCAAAGGAAAGTGTGGGGTTATTATCCTTTCCAGCAGTCCAGTATACAAAATTCCCTATGCACTATTGTATGCATTATCAATGAAAAGCCCTTTCCCCAGCTATTTGGGGGGGGGGGTCATCTATTTTGTTTTGGGGGATGTCACTTTACAGCAACATTCCCTTGTAGATAAATCATTTTGCAGACAAAACCATTCTTTAGTGTCTGCTACGAGCTATTTTTTAGTTTGTATGCACCTATATATTCAGTACATGCCACATACAGTCTTTCTATATACATCATACACGTTTGGAGGGGGGGACGGCGTTTTAATTTATATCGATACAACAATAGACATAACAAATCTCACATATTTGATCAACAAAGGGGATTTGTTAACACAGGACCTAAAGTAAGTAATAATGTTGGTTCTGTCAGTGCTGTTCGAGGCAAGCGTTTACCAGATCTGTTCCCCTGCGCGTAGGTGGTGACTTTCAAAGAACCCGAACAACAATGGCTGAATGGAGGGATATTGCAAAGTTTACGGAACATTGTTCATGTCTTCAAACGTTATTGAGCTGCAAAACAGAAGTGCTGATATGCGCATTTATGGTGTTTTTTTTTTAATTGAGGTATATTGAGGTTCCCACACTGCAGGCCAATGGACGACGCCTGACCTAACGACGATGAAACTCTTCAAACAAAACTGATTCAGGATTAACTGTTGTTTCTTTTGTTTACTGGAGCTGCTATCAACCAGCTCCTTGATTATACGATGCATAAAACTTCCCTGAGTACCGACAACCAACCTGGCTGGGTGGGTGGGTGCCCTTAGGATTTTTTGAAAGTATCAGTTCAGTTCCCAGAAAATGTAAGAGGTATAGCGCCACCTATTGACCCTGGCAAGGCAGTCAACATGCAGTGAGGAGTTATGCAGTGAGGAGTTGCTCAACACCAGAGAAGAACTCGGAAAAAATAATTGCAAGCAAACTACATGTCTTACCTTCTCTCAATTCCACCCCCTCTCAATTCCAACCCCCCCCCCCCCCCCCCCCCC